>PVKS010005390.1:18743-85527 GCA_004027875.1 Aplodontia rufa | reverse complement strand
GGGAGTAGAGACAGAATACTTGTACATTAAAATAAAAGGATTAATGAAAAAAAGGGATGCTATCTTTACTAGGCTTTGGAATTTCATAAGTTTTAGATTTTAGGACTCATTGATACATGCAAGTGCTTAGATTTTCATTTTATGCACTTCTTTTTAAAGAGAGAAGGACACAGAGAAAGAGAGAGAGAGAGAGAGAGAGAGAATCAATTTCTATTGAGTTTTTCAGATGGCTTTCACTGCTCTGACACTTAGTTGTGTACATGGTGCTGGGGTTCGAACCCATGCACTTGTGCATGCTGGTCAAGCACCATAACCACTGAACCACTGCTCCAGCCCCCATTTTATACACTTCTTAAGGAAAGAGTGATTTTAAAATAATTGTCCAATGTATGGGCAAGAGACTACCTCAAAAATTTTAAAGATATTTATATCCAGAGTTTGGAATACCTATAGCTAGGAGACTGCCTTCAAAGTGACCTGGCCTATTTTAATCTGGAAAAAAAAGGTAAAATCAAGAGGGGGGTTTGCCTTACTGAGATACTGGAGTGCTATCATGGTTGGGGGCATGGGTGTCTGTGTTCTGATCTTTGCTGTAACTTTCTTCCCCAGAAGTCTCTCAAGGGTAGCACACATGCAGTGTGTAGAAAGTAGGGCCAAGTCTGTCCCACATCCCAAAACTCTCTAGGGCATTCACATAGAGATGTTCAGGACAAAGTCGGCTTGAACCCTTGTGGCTAAAACATTCCTAAGGTCCTTCTCAATTGTAGATTATTCCATGCAAGCAGGGAAAAGAAAAGAGTCACACAAGCCTAGAGACAAATTATAAGGAGTCAAGTAGGACAGGAGAGGTCTCTGTTCTCCACACCAGGGAAAGCTTGCGCTAAATCCTGGCTGCCTTTTAAGAAGGAAGAAGATGGTACCTAGGGAGAAACAGACAGTTTTTTTAGCTCTGTCTCTTCACATTCTGGAAATACCATGCACCATCTGAGAGGGATCCCGAAGATGGGGAGAACACAAACCCAGTGGATAATGGGGGACTGGAAAGAAGGTCCAATTGGCCCCTCGAGTTTCTTGGTGAGGAATCTGAATCACGTAGAACTAGGGACTACCATCATGATGGAGAAGCAGAAAAACATTGCTATCTAAATGTTTAGAAGGTTGCAATTAGATTCCCGAAGGCTAGAGAGAAATATAAAAGGTTCGTAGGACCTATGACAATTAGGTAGCTCTGAAGCCTCATTCTCATTGTCTCTACATATTCTTTCTAGTTTCCAACATCTACTTACGAATTACACTCAGCAGAAAATATAAACAAAAATGTGTAACTCAATGATTGATTTCAAAATGAGTACCTTCATAGACCTAGCATCTCAGGTCAAGAAACAGACTGTCAGGAACACCTGAGAAGTCCCACCTGTGACCAAGCCAACCCTACTCTGCCCTGTGACCCCAAGGTAATGACACCTGGCTTTTGCCACCATATTCTGGGCTTGTCTGTTCTCTGACCTTACATAAGTACAGCATCCACTTTTGTCTTCACCTTGATCTGCATTTCATTCGCGATGTTCGTCCACGCCAGTTCACGTACCACATGGCTCGATTACTTCCAGTGCTTTGGACAATCCCATCTTATGCACACTCCACCAGCTGAATTCCATGCCACTCCTGGTGGACTTCTGGGTCGTTCCTAGAAGTCTATGATAAACAACACTTCCAGGGCATCCTATTTTATTCATGCATACAAGCATACATACCTCACTTGCTGGGAAGCTGTTTGGTCACGTTTGAATGCGTTCAGTATTGTTTGTGATGACGTATTGTTGTGAGTTTCCACATTAGTTCTCTCTCACGTTATCAGAGATGTTTCCAAATGCACCATACTTGGTGTTGTCAGTCTTTTTTCGTAAATTCTATTTCAGCATACATACTCATGGAAACACACACATACATTTTTCTGAACTGTTTGAATGTTACAAACCTGATATCCCTTTATTACTGAATATTTCAGTCTCCTTTTGCTGAGAAACAGACATATTCTTACAAACAAAAACACAATTATCCTAATTGGAAAACTCATACTGACACAGAACTATTGTTCCCAATAATGCCCAGAAGAAAAAGAGAATATCGTAGATGAAATGCTTGATTTTGTTAGTGTTTTCTCTTTAGACATTCTGTTGAGATGTCATCCTTACATGCTCTAGTTTCAATTTTTCTTTGTGGTTTTTAATGAATTTGAACATTTTTTATATGTTTACTGGGTGGTTGATGTTTTGTGTCCTTTGTTCTACACTCTTGCCTGTTTTTCTGACAGTTTATCTACCCTTCACTGTATTGTAATATACACATCATTTTGTATATGAGTGTATATAATGCTATATATATATATACACTACATATAATGCACATGTTTTATACACATGTGTATATATGCGTACAGGTAGATAGATACTTATATGGTTGTCAATTTTATGTCAATTATAAGTGTTGTCAATAATACAAGTTACAAATAATTATTTTTGTTAGTATGTTGTCTCTGTGACTGAAATACCTGATATAAACCACCTGAAGGAGTAAAAGTTTATTTTTACTTTTGATTTTGGAGGTTTCAGTCCATGGTCAGCTGGCTCTGGGCCTCAGGTGGGGTGGATCACTGTAGTGGAAGGGCAGGGCAGAGGAAAGCTGTCAGTTTATGGCAACCAGAAAGCAAAGAGAGATTGTGAGAGGCATAGGAAGGGGCCAGGGACCAGATACAGTCCCCAAGGTCACCCCCCACACCATGACCTATTTCCTCCTACAAAATTCCTCCCACCCACTGTTCCCAACTCCTCCTAGAAGCCCATTCGAATTATTAATCCATCAGGTATATTCATCCACTGAGGAGGTCAGAGTCCTCATGACCCGTAACTTGCCAAAATCCCAACAGCTGGATACTGCCACACTGGGGACCAATCCTTTCATACTTGAGCTCTTGAGGTTGATCCCAGATCCAAGCTGTAATGATAAGTTTTTGTTGCTATGGGTCTGCAATTCCAGATAGCGTCTGTATAAAAATGTTCTTCCTGGTGGTAGAGGTGGAGGATTCGTTGACTTTAATTCTGAACCTTCACTGCGGGTACTATTGGGTTTTAGACATTGAAAGTGTCATTTTACATGTGAGAGTGTGCACACTTCAAACAAGCACATTACCCTATTATATTAGCTTCGGAGGTTAAGTTGGCCTTTGGCCCTTGCAGATGAACTGATGCGCCTTAGCAGAGTGTTTTTATAATTCAGGGTTTCAACTGGCTTAGAGTGCAGTCTGTCTTGAACTTTGGTGATACTACACATTTTTAAGTTTAAGTAGCATATCAAACAGTCAGCAACACCACAATGCTACAGGAGCCTTAATGGCTCCATTTTCCTATTTCCAAAGCAAAACATCAAACTGTGTAACTATTCAATATCATTTATTTGTTTTCTCCAAAAGTTGCAGAAGATAGCATGGGAATTTATAATAAATCTTTTGATGAAGATATTTTAATGGAAGTATTTTGATTGTGACAAAATTTAACTACTTCTAGAATCTATTCTAAATAAACAGAAGCATTATCATTTCAGGAATTTATTTTGAAATTAAATTGCTATTCATCTTTGCTTATTTCGTCTTAAACTCAAACCTTTCCTAACAATTTGCATATCTGTTGCATCATGTAAAATAAACATCAAAAATTTTGTTAAAAGTGTTCTTGGATCATTTTTAAAAATAAAATATAAATTAGATTCATCAAATTGAAAATTTTTTCTATTCAAAATTTCCTTTTAAGATGAAAAAGTAAGGGGCTGGAGCGGTGGCTCGGCAGTTGGAGCATTTGCTTGGCACGCACGAGACCCGGGTTTGAATCCCAACAGCACATATGCAACTATGTGTTGGAGAAATAAAGCCTAGAGGAAAAAATAAATAAGATTGAAAGAAAAGAAGAAAAAGTAAAAGTCTTAGTAAAGAAAAATTTTGAAAACCATGTAATGGACTGTAGAAAGAGTATGTAAAAATTTCTCATTGTTTTCATTCAATAAGATAACACAATTTTAAAATGATTAAATTACTTAAATTCTTCACTCAAGAAAAACACAAGGCACATAAACATATATAAAGATGTATGCTTTAGCCATTATAACAAAGAAAGCACAGCCACAATGAGACTGATGATCGCAATACTAGTAAGAATGTGCAATAAACACAATACACGCCTGTTGCTAGCGGGAGTGTGGAATGGCACAGCGACTTTGGAAAATGATTGAACTTCTCTATTAAATTAAACATACTTGCCATATAAACTAGCAACCCCACTTCTGTGTATTTACTGAAGAAAAATGAAAACATATGTCCACAAAAGATTGGAGGCCAGCGTTCACAACAGCTTTATCATAATAACCCCAAACTTAAAGAATAAAACAGAGCAACACTTTCACTTGGTAAACGAATAAATAAATGTTTGTACTTACTAAAGCAAAAATAAGAATTAAAATGGACTGATGTTTGATACATATTTATTTCAAGGGTGTTTGCTAAGTGGAAACAATCATACATTAGTATATACATTCATGAAACTCATCTAACTGAGCATTTTAAGAAATGTGAATTTAGTTGTATGTAAATTAGATTTTAATAAGCCTATAACCCTGACTTCTAATAATATGTCTTTGATCAATAGTGAATAAAGAGAGTTTGACAATTTATACAGTTATTGTTAAACATGAATGTGTCATGGTTAATTTTGGCAAAGTCATTGGCCAATTTGCAGAAATAAGATTTGGAAATGGAAATGGTAATGTTAAAAGTTATTATTGTGAATGACCAATATGTAAGTCCAATTTTTCAAGTTTTGAAAAAAAATACATCAGTCCAATTAAAGGTACATTTTCCATATTTCTATATTAATTTATTTATAATAAGGTGATGAAAGATAACAAAACTCAATTTAAAAAATCAACATCAATGCCTTTAATTCCTTCAACCTATTTTGCAGTAATTTTCAACTGATGTGTACCATTGAAAATAATTTTGTATATTAAGTATATTAAGTGACATGACCAGTGTCCAATAAGGTGGTCACATTACTGTCAAAAATTACATTTTGAAAGACCATTCTTATGCTACTTCCTCACAGCAGGTAGGTCACCCTACCTGCAGGTCTGCTCCAGGGATCATTGGGGATTCCCTACTGTTACTCCACTCTTCAGACTGCAGCCTGGTAGATAAATCTTGCTCCCAGGAATAGGATGGGAGTTCAGTGAGGACTTGACTAGCATGCATCAGGCTCCGGGCTCAATCCCCATGAAACAAACACACACACACACGCACACACGCACACACATGCACACACGCACACACACGCACACACGCACACAGGCATGTGTGCACACACACGCACACCCACATGTCCTCTTGCCCCATTCTCATTTTCAGGATTTTCTACTTGTGGCTCTACATTTGATTGCACAAATTTTTTGATCACCTGTTCAATTTCCACACAATACTGCATGTGCATAATTCTTGAATTTATCATAATTATACACTAATTTGGGTAAAATAACCTCAGAATATTTATCAATATCCGTTATATCAATACAATTATTGATAGTGTGGTGCAGGGTATTATTTTTTTAAATTATGCTCAACTTCCCACAAACACATACTTTTTTTTTTTATTGACATTGGGTTCAGCAATCTTCTAAATTCACTTATTATCTTTTTTTTCTTGTGGGGCTTGGGATTGAATGCAGCCTTGAAGCAATCTCTTCCACTGAGCTGCATCTGCAGTCCTCAAACTCTGTGTAATTTCTAAAGTCACAAGCCTGTAATAGAACACTTTTGATGAAGATTCTTCTCCACCATTCCTTAAACATTTGCCTTGTTTTTCCTGTGTCTTGGGATTTCCAGCACAGCGGTGCGTTTTCCTCCTATGCCAGCCTGTTCACCCAGGAAGAACACCTTTCTTCAATACCCTACCATTAATGTAACCCTTGTTAAATTAAGGATGCTGCATTATTTGCTTAGATTTCTAAAAACTGTTAATAAAAATGGATATGCTTTTCTGAAATACTCAATTCTTTATTAGGACAATTGTGCTTTCATCTTCAGCCTTCATTTTGTTACCATCAGTGGCTTATATAGGTTAATATTAGGATGTTAATTAATATTCCCTTTCTGGAATAAATCCTACTTGGTCATCATAAATTAAGTTTTCTATGATATGCATGAGTAACTTTGCTTATATTGTATTTATTATTTTATTTTTGTATTTTTAATAGACAGCTACCACTAGTATATCCTTCATGTGATCTAGCTTTATTTATTACAAATTTCTATTTTTCAGTCTGTCTATTCATTTTTGGGAGATTGTATTCTTCACACAATTCAGTTCACTGATTTCTGCTTAGTTGCCACTTAAATTAAATATATTTGTTAATTTCTAATTGCAATTAATTTATGAATCAGCTATAAATTTCCACTTTATTATTCTGTAGTTTTCAGTTCTCTCTGGAATTTCTCAATCCGACATTTTTTTAATTATTTTAAATTTTTCATGTAATATGTCCACTTTTCTCTTCATTATTTTTTTCTTTCCTATCTTTACAGAAATGAAGGCTCTTTGCCCCTATATCTGTCTGGTATACTGCATTACTAATTTTTTTTAAAACTGAGAAATATTGATATAAAGGAGCATTTTATTGTCCTTCAGAAAGGTGTCCCCATTGGGAGACTCCGGAAAGCAGAGGTTCTCTCACCTGACCTCAGGCAGGGTCAGGGTCTCAGCCATCACCGGAGTGGTCCCCTTTCTTTCTCCTCTTACTGTTATTGTAGGGTATTTTTAGGATCATAAACTAAATGTAGTTGGTTTTCAACCTCTGGTGCATCCTGAACTGGTGTTTCTGTCACACATCACAAAGCCCCGTGGAAACTGTCCCTGTCCCCTTAAGGACCGGGAACAATTCTCCTGATACCATAAAGACTCCATGTGCAGTGGTAGCGGATATTGGAAGCATTTTGAAGATATTTCTGCAGAATTTGTTCAAACAGTGATTACACCACTTTTTCTCAGTAGGACAAATTTTTTGAATTACTACACAGCTAGTTGCAGAAGGTGGGCTTAACTCTCTAAGACTAAATGTTAAATTGTAGATTGTGAAGAATTTTCTTTTTTATCCTTTTTTTTGATAAAAAAGCTTCCATCTACTAAAACTAAGAAAATAAAATTCCTACTCATCAAACTCGGTATTAGGTGATATAAAGGCATCTTCTCACAGAAAACAATCCCCCAAGATGCACTTTCTCAGGTGAATAGTACAAAAAGTTTTGATGTTCAATCATTGATATTATACATTATCTGTGCAGTACACTAGGTGAATATCAACAAATATTTTAAGTATTAAATACATGCAAAATGCATAAACTTCTACGACAGATTAGCTGAAGAGAGGTCTGAATAGGCAGTTCATATTTGAACAACACTATTCAATGTGGTATAAATTATTGAATATGGATTAGTGCCATTTTTGGATTATAAGATTTTTGCCAAGCGAAACATAGTTTTTGATTAGTATTAAATCAACAATGAGGTTATTTATTGACCTTTCCAAGAACATGACATACAAAAATAAAGAAAATATGTCCTTGGTTACTAAGGCAGCATATTGACATGAAAAAATGAATGAGCTTGAGATGTTGATTTTTTCATATATTTGTTGGCCATATCTGTTTCTTCTATAGAGAATTTTCTGTTAAATTAAAATTATTTTGTCCATTTATTTTTTGGGTTACTTGTTTTTTGGTGTTAAGCTTTTTGAGTTCTTTTTTTATTCTGGTGGTGATCCGCTATTGGAGGGTTACCAGGTCAAGATTTTCTCCCATTCTGAAGGGAGAATCATTCCCTTAGCTGTGAAGAAGCTTTTTTTTTTTTTTGATGGCATCTCACTTTTTGATTCATGTTCTTTGTGGTCTTCTTGAGAAGTTGGTGCCAGCACCTATATGGTGGAGTATTGACCCTATATTTCTTTTAACAATTGCAGGGGTTCTGGTATTATTCCTAAGGTTTTGTTCCATTTATATTTAGGATTTGTGCAGGGTGAAAGATATAATTTCATTTTCTACATATACCTATATAGTTTTCCCAGCGCTATCTGTTGAAAACGCTATATTTTCTCCAAGATACATTTTGTCACCATTGTCAAATATAAGACAGCTATAGATTTGTGGATTTTTCGTTGTGTCTGTTATTCTAGTCCACTAGCCTTTGTGTCAACAGTGGTGCCAATACCATGCTGTTTTTGTTACTACAGCTCTGTAGTATAATTTCAAGTCAAGTATCAAGGCAATGCAAATCAAAACTGCATTAAGATTTCATCTAATTCCAGTCGAAATGGCAATGATCAAAAATATGAACACCAATAAATGCTGGTGAGCTTTTAGGGAAAAAGGTACTCTGATACATTGTTGATGGTACTGCAGACTACTCCAACCACTCAGGAAAGCAGTATGGCAGTTCCTTGAAAAACTAGGGATGGAATCATCATATGACTCAGCTATTCCACTCCTGGATGTTTGTTTTTTTTTTATTTTTTTTTTTAAGAGAGAGGGACAGTGAGAAAGACAGAGAAAGAGAGAAACAACTTTATTCACATGGCCTTCGTTGCTCCAACACTTAGTTGTGTAAATGGTACTGGGGTTTGAACCTGGGTCGTATTGCTTGCCAGGTAAGCGCCGAAACCGCTGAGCCACCGCTCCAGCCCTTCTGGGTGTTTTTTCAAAAGTTCTAAAAATCAACAAATTATAGTAATACCCTCCACCTCAATGTTTATAGCAGCCCAATTCAAAAGAGTTAAACTACGGAATCAAATAGATGAGTATATTAAGTAATTGTGAAATATATATATACACATATATTTGTATTTGTGTGTGTGTGTGTGTGTGTGTGTGTGTGTGTGTGTATAATGTTGGAGTTTTACTCAGTAATTAAAAAGAATGGACTTTTTTCTAATGTGTGGAAGCTAGAGTACAATAAAGGTTGAGAATTCATAAAGAACCAGAAGAACCAATCAAATACAAATGAATAGCTGAGGAAAAGGAAGGTTAGTAGAGCAGTAGAAGGGAAAGGGGAAATGGGAAGGGAGGCCAGGTGGGAAAGCAGGAGGGAAAGGGTGATGATGAACCCATATTGATTTCTATGCCTGTACAATTTTGTCAGGACAAACCTAACTTCTGTGTGTAACCATGAAATGCTGATAAAAATAACTAAAAAATAAAGAATATAAACTAAATAAAAAAGAGAAAAGAATGAGCCTTTACATATTACACAAAGGGAACTATTTTGTCTTTCTTATTTGAAAAAGAAAAAGAATATTATTAAGCATCTGAATAGAGAAATAACTGTAATTACTGTTCCTAAAGGAGTCTGTAGACCTACAGACCAAAGAGGAATCCACCATGACAAGTCAAAGAGGGCTTCCTCCCCTGCATGTGCTACTGTTACTTTACCCACCAACGTCAAGTTGTAGTTTGTGCGTGAATCATGGCACACTGGGTGATGTGATCCCTTTCAAAGCAATTCCATCTCAATTTTTAAATGAATATATAAATTTTATGCAATGTTTCAAGGATGATACTGTATTACATTCAAGAATGAGACTTTTCTTCAACCTCACCATCTCTACAAATCTAAAACTGAGAACTTGAGCTGTAAACAGCACCCGGTGGCCCCTGCAGTGTAGAGTAACTGACCAGCTGCTAAGAATTTTCCACAATTGCCATAATGCAGGAAGTTAACATATTTATCAGATACTTGAGATGGAAAAATGGTATTTCGTGGGGACTTTTTACCCTATGCCATCTGGTCCTGAGGTGCCTATTACATCTATTATTGACTCATTAAAGTCAATGAGGTGAATAACGTGATTAAACTTGTTTATTTGTCACGTAGTAGTCAGTTAGCACTGAAATGCGAACTCCCAGTTTCTGTGCCACTGTGCGGCACCAACCCATCCTGATATCCTTACTGACTGCAGAAATTCATCTCAGATTAATATCTCTCAAAATTATAGTGTAATTTAAAAGTGCAAAAATACTGGAGGCTGCATTTTAACATTGAAATGTCATAAAACAGTCACAATGAAAATTAGTCTTTATAATTAAAACAGTAAAACAAGAATGAATGGGCAAAAGGCACCAAGCACAGGGTACGTGCTTCTGCCCTCCACTAATTGTTCAGCTGCAGATGGCGTGAACATTTGAAAACTGCTTGCAGAAAATATGTTTCCATTTGTGAAGGCAGGGCAGCAGTAGACAAAGCTATCAGAGTGAAAAAGCATATTTCCACAAGGCAGTTTAAGAATTCATTGTCAGGTAAGCTTTTAAACAGGCACATAAAAGGCTGTGGCAAAATAAATATCTTACTTTTATTTTTCAATATTCTTTCTACGTTCCATCGTAAAATGACACAAACACCTTTTGATTGGATTAGGGAAAAGAATCAATATAACAAAAGTTTTAAGACATTATAAACAGTTATTCAGTTATATAATAATAGCACATTCTAAAGTACTTCTGTGTGAGATAATATTTTAAGTAATACAACATGTATATTTTTAATTTATAAATGCTTGTTGGTATGAAGCAAATATAGAGTATTCATTATACACATTGGAAGCTCAGACATGTTAATGAAATGTAGATTTAAAATTGAAACTTTCTCAATAAATGTTCACTGGCTTCAGAAAAGACAGTACTTCACCATGTCAAAGTAAACAGGCAAGCATTATGGGAAAGGTATATATGGAAGTATATACATATATTCATATACATATATTTATAAATATATAGATTTTCGGAGGGAAGGAGACAGTGTCAACAACAATCAGAGCAGAATGAAATAATGTCTTCTGAAAACTTCTTGAGGCTGAAATAATTTCAGGTTTCTGTCTCAAGTTCATCTCTGTGTACACTTGCCAAGTGCAAACAGTTCAAGAGAGATATGGCTCATTGTCGGCTGCCACCCTAGTTTGGGCTGAAAGAAATATTCATTCAACCTAATAGTGCATTCAATTTTCTTAAAAGTAAAATCTTTCCCCATTAGGATCATGTACAACTTTCAAAATATAGACATGATTTTATACATTATATCCTTGTATCTTTTACCAAATTTGGACAGTCTACTAGAAATTGTCCATTCAAATGCTTAACCTCAACTGAGAACAAATACCACTGTTTGCTTTCCATCAATTAGAAGACATACGAAAGCATCGTTGGCCATTAAGCTTAAATAAATAGCACATTGAGAGACATACTCCCCAAAGGCCACATCTATTGTCAGCAATTATTTTTCAACCTAAGGAAATCAATTTAGAATCCTCATTATAAACTATTTAGCAAGAGAAATTGGCCAATGATCCAGACATTCAAACCCGACTTACTAGGTTACTGTAACTAGCAGGTAATGATTCTCAAGTTGCAAAAATAAAATAGAACAGCAGTCAATACAAATAAATATCTTCTCCCTGCGCAGTACAGCCATGAGGAACAAAACCACATTTGGGCAAATGAGTATCTGACCACAGTCCTTCCAGGAGCTCTCCTAATGCATCCAAGACACTGAGCAATTTTGAGATGATGAAGGTGATTCTTCACTTTAATATGTACAGGCAATATTTGTGGAAAATCGGTACATAGAAATACTACCAGCTTCAAATTTCCATGCATTTCTATAATCACAAGTTTATCGTGTTTCTAAAAGACTTTTGAAAGGACTAATGTGTTAGACTGCTATCGAACACTGCCCTTCACAATGCAATGTTGTCATAAACATTTGAGGAACAACTGTGATGTTTTCTAGGCACACGCAGAGAAGGGCAAAGGTTAAGTGGGGTGCTTGTTGAGCTTATTGATAATTTCCAAGTAGTAAAAGTCCTTTCCATTAAAGAAAGCATTTGCAAACAGCACTTCAAAGAAGACAAAACATAGAAATTAGATTTCAGTATGGCTCAACCTCATGCCTATCTAATCCATTTACATAGACAAGATAGACTTTAATTATCTAAGAAAAACAAAAATCCATTTGCTTTTTCCACAAAGAATTTAAATCATGTAAACGTAAAGAAACCTTCTGAAGCTCTGTAAATTCTAGTTGGTGGTCAACAGGAAACACTTGAAAGAGCACTTTAGGAAAACATCCTTCGATCATATGAAAGTCTGCATATATGATCTTCCTAGGAAAAATAATTGTAAAAATGAGGCTACTTATTGTTAGATCAAGTAAGCTTGGAAAGGAAAATTGATCTGTGAATGGACTCTTGGGATGAAATGATAGTAACCAACCTAAATGGACCAGAGTAAAGACAGCATCAAACATTTCATTTTTGGAAGAAGATCTGAGGCCAGAAAAAGCCACTTAAATTATCTTTAATGTGTGTGATGAGTCGAGGGCAAAATCAATTTAATGATGAAAAATACAGGCTGAAGGAAAACACTAACTTTAAAACATAAAATATTTTAAATCAAGTCCATGCTCTCTTGAGGGATATTAGCAATACTGTTGCCTTCTGTGAAGATAGCCCAGTTCCTGGGAAGCAGTTTTAATTGGTTATATGTAAAATATATGGTAATTATTTTATACTTCCTGAAAAAAGAAAATTTACAACTCCTGTAAAAAATTAATTTAAAAGATTGTTCAGGACTTTTCAAATAGGTACAATGTACTGCTTGAGGACCCTGAGTAGGCAGCAACGTGTTCAGATGCCGAAATGTCAGACTAGACCAGAACGGGGTCGGGTTCGTATTTTCAGCAGGATGAAGAAGTGCAGGGCCCATGGCTTCTGTGAGGTGTAATCTGGGTGCCACGTGCTCTTCCTTTCCCAGAATCTCAGGGCTTTTCCATTAGATTCGAGAGGAGTGCTCTGGGTAAAATCCCATCCATAGTGAACTCCTCAGCATCAACTTTTATCCTAGGAACAGCAAAACATCCTAGATATTTTCCCCCCTTTGGAAAGCCCTGAGAATCACCAAAAAGTCTCAGTAAACTTTGTGAATATCAGATCATCCTAAAAGACTAATGTTTTGATGAACTGTAAATGAAAAAAAAGCATACAAATTAAATTTTCTTTAAAGCACACATGGTTGTAATGTAGTTCTAAGAGGGACGTTTCGTATTTCGGCTTCTATGTTTCGAACCAGTGCGGGACGTCTTCAAGCAACACCGACCTGCAGGAGGACACTGTGCTCAGACCATACTTTGTTGCAGGACAGGGATGATTTTCCACTCAGCAAGTTTGTGCTGAAATACAGGATAGAATCTTCGAGATTTTTCCAGGCCTTGGCAAAATCATATGAGCAGTAATTTAAAGATAACTCACATAAACACTGAATGTGTCTGTTTTGCTTTATATTAAAAGTCCACTTTTAACTGACCAATTTGAGATGAAGTAAGGAAGCAATTAATTATGCTTTAACTAACATGTTCTCAGACAATAATGTTTTAGATTATCTTTATTAATGATTTACCCTGAAATGTACTTACATCTAGGAAATTTAAATATAAAACAGAAATTGAAAATCGCTGTACTTTTGGGCAAAGAAATGAAAAACTCAAGTCCATGTACCCTTTGCAATAAAGTCCAAACCTATTTTTATTGCAACGTGTTAAGATTCAGTTTCTATCACTCATTACTTATCCAACTGGATTTTTTTAGTATATTCAGACTTATACAACCATTATGACAATTTTAGGACATTTTCATCATTTCCCAAAGAATCTCCATTCTCATGCACAGTCTCTCCCCATTCCCCACATCCCGTCCCCACCACCTCTAGCCCTTGCAGCTATTAATCTTCTTCCTGTGTCTGTCGATGTGCCTATTCTGAACATTTAAAATAAACAAATCATACATTTAATAGGATATTTATTCATGTTGTGGCACGTCTCAGTACTTGTTTTTATTGCAGAATCATGACATCACGTGGATCTCACATTCAACTTATTCATTTTTCATTGACAGACATGTGGGCCATTTCCATTTTTTACCATCACCATTGTTGCCAAAAATATTGACCCATGAGCTTTGCGTGGATTTTCTTTTCAATCCATCCAGGGTATGTGCCTGTTGGTGAAGTAGCTGAGACAGTTGGTCACTCTGTAGTTAAATTTTGAGGAGCTGCCAGACTGTTTCTTGCAATGGGTGTACCTCCTTGCTCCCCCACCCCCTAGCCCCCTGCACAAGATAAAGGTTTCAATGGCTCTCATCCCTACCCACCCTTGCTAGTGTCTGCCTCTTGATTCTAGTCCTCATAGTGGATGTGAAGTGTTGTCTTTCTGCGGCTTGACTTACATTTCCCTGAGGGCTACACGACTGTCCCTGCCTTCATTCTAGAGGACGTGGCTTGACCTCTGCTTATGCAACTGATACATACAGATAATAAATAGAACATAACTTCAGACAGCCAGAGGGACATGGGTAGCATAAGGGAATGTGGCATAGACCAATCAGTGTAGAGAAGAGCAAATCCAGGCACCTGGCTGGGTGACCTTGTTGCTGAAATAGGGAGGATGAAAGGAATCTCGAGAAGACTGTGGCCAAAATGTCTTTGTACTTCAGGGGACTTCAAGTGCAAATCCCCTGAGGCAGGAATGAGCTTGTCACTTTGAAGGAATATAAAGCAGGCTAGACAGAGTGGAGGGCATGTGGCGGAAAGGAGCCCAGGGCCACTGCACTTCAGGGCCTATGCTGACCACATGGTAGATCTTGTTCTTTTACTATTAGTCAGGGGCGTAAAGATCTGAATTATTAAGGAAGAGGTGTCATTTCAGCTGACAACATGTTCTTCTATTTTACCACTTTTGAAGTGATTAATGAATGTGTCCTTGATGTTAGGCAGCATGGGACCAAGGCCGAAGGTTGGGAAACCCTGGATTAAAATCTCAAGTCCATCCTTTCATATCACAGGTGCGAGGGGCCGGGTTCAGGGAAAGGAGGAAGGGTGTTTTTCACTACTGCTCTGTGTGGTTCCAGTATGGAACTTGGAGGGGATTCCAGTTTGCCACAGCTTGGCCAAACTGGGAATTTTCCCTTACTCTACCAGTGACTTCAAGCTGTCCTGGCAGCACTCTGTCCCATGGACTTACCACTGAGTCTCCCTGTGAGTCTTGGCTGATTAGGGTGAGCCACATGGCACAGGAGCATAGAGAGCCACCCGCCTTGCAGGACATGGCTGCTGTGACTGCTCCATCCCTAGGGTGTGATTACAAAGACAGCCATGTAGTCTTTGTCCACTGAGCCCTGGTGAACACCAGTACTCATTTGAATTCAGTCTGGGTGTTTCCTGGTGCGTCCTTGTTTCCCCCAGCTCCTGCACATGATGGCAGATGGTCTTTGCCCAGACTTGGTTCTGTCCCCATTTTGACCCCATCCCTCCTTCCCCAGTCCCCACCATATGAAATATTGGAAGAAAGAGTAACAAGGTGGCCGATGTCTGACTTCACAACGTTTTTCTATAATACTAGGGCTGTGAACCTGAGAGGAAAGAATGTATTAGGCCTTGTTTCTGTTCATCTACCTAACAAGTCCTCAGGAATTAGTTTATAAACCTGACGCTGGGAAGGACCATTGAGGCCACTGTGAGTCATTCCACCAGATAGTCTTTGTTTAGCCTCCAGCTATAAGATGATGCAGAAAGTGCACTATCTCAAAGAAGCCCATGGCAAAATGTACCTACTCCAACCTGTCATGCCAAAGCCCGTGCCATTTTTTTAGATAAGAATCCCACATTGCAACCAACTTCTTTATTCTGTGTGCTGTTTAGTTTCAGAAAGATAGTGGGCAGGTGCACATTTGGACAACTTCCCTTTTCTCTGCCGATCCCACAGTGGAGGGCCTGGCGGGTTGCCTGAGCCCTCTTGCCTTGACCTCCCTCCCCTGCTGACACTTGGTCTTCCTGGCTGTCTCTGGAGCAGCAGTCCCTCAGCTCTCTGTCTGCTCTTCCCTCAGCAGGAATCACCTCTTTCCTTCCAACCCCAGGGCTCCGTCTCTCATTTCCTCCAGGTCATGCTTTGACCTTGATGTGACTTCCTCACCATTAATAATTGCTTTTTCTTAAAACCACTTAACACTATCTAACAGGATAGATATCTGCTTCTCCCAACTACAGTGAGAACTCTTGAAGGCAAGAATTTTTTTTTTAATTTTTTACTGTCAGTTCCTTGCCAGTTAAAAAATAAGTAGACAACATAAAGTAAACAACAATAAAAATTGGTTTAGAATGCATGAATGAAATTGCCCTGAAAGTTGTCATTAGTTATGAAAGATATTTGGGGATAAGGTAAGGGATATTGAGTTAATTCAGAAAAAAATGAAGCAATTAGACTTGATGTAGAATATTTTTGTAAGATTGACTTTAAAGAAATAAGACAAGGGTGAAACCAAATTAAGGCTGTTTGGTAAGCCAGAAAGTATTGGAAAGGAAGGAAGCACGTGGAATTAGGAGTTTGTTTTAGGTAGAAGTGATATAAAATGTGTCAGCTTCAATACACATAAGGCCATACTGCTTCATTTTCTGAATGTCTTAATGACGCTTTTTGCATAACACATTTACTACCCAAATGATGACTTCTGCATTTTTAGCGATCTCTTGGCGTCAGTGCTGACCGCTGGATGTGCGTGCTCCGGAGTTCTTCTACCCACTTTTGCCTGCTTTGCTCCCTGGAGAACCAATTTGGGAGGCGTACTGCTTACATAATGAAAGTTATGTTTTCAAATTGGCCCAAAATTCCTGCAGCAGTTATGAAGCTTTATTTCCTGTTAGGACATCATGAACATGGTGTGTATGCTAAGGCGGACCTTTAACTTGGTGGACACACGTAATTTTAAGTAGGTCTCCCAAATCATGGACTGGAATTAGTCTTCTCTCTGCATTATCCATGAACAAAAACAAAGCAGACAGGGGTATTATATCCATTACAATTTCAACTCAAGAAGAGTAGTGAAAAATATCATAACCAACTACATTCTCTGTTCTAGAAGTACAGATTGGTCAACCCAGAGGAAATGGCAGGTTTGAACTAACCTTGCTCCCTGGATTAAAAAGACTCACTTTGAGAAGGAAGACAGAAAGCTTCAATAGACTGCTATCTAAATACTGATCAGCCCTGCATTTGAGAGGAAATATAAGATGCGGAGAATACAGTATTTGGCTCCACATACTGTACCGCAGCATTCTATTTGGGAAGAAAACAATTAGAATACCCCTTTCCCAGACATTGGAATCCTCTTCATCTTCACTGAAGAAAACTAATAAGCAATCAAGCTGGACTATAAAAATACAAGAATAATAATAGAAACATTCTTGAGACCACTTGCTCAGCAGTAATTCTTCTCAGGCTTGTTTTTTTTTTTTTTAATTGCTGATTTATTTGAGTGATGGGCTTGGAGTAGACTATGCATACCCTTTAATGTGTTAAATCCTTGCTATTCCAAAAATGGTTCTTGGCTGGTCCTGAATCATTAACATCATGAGGAGTTACTAAAAACAAAGTATCTGAGCCTTACTCACACCTACGGAATCAGAATCTGCCAATTTAACAAGGTCTCCAGGTGATTTTTAAGCATACTGGCTTTTGGAAAGTTCTGGTTCAACTATGTATCCATTATGCACAGGTGTCCAGGAGACAGGAAATCGAAGGTGGAAGGTGGAGCTTTGGTTGCGGTGGAAATGACTGAGGCGGAGGCAGACTCAATGGAGAGGACACAGTCCTCACAAAGGTTTTCAATACAAAGTGAGGGGGAAATCATACAGGCTTCAGGAAAGGAAAAAAAAAACTGCCCATATTTTCCATCTGTTGCTTGAAATTATGATGTAGCATGAGTTACAATAGAATGTTATTTCAATGAGATCAACACTAAAGTGATGCCAATTTTGGTGACTTAGAATAGAACTTAAGTAAGGTTGCATTGAGCAGAAGGGCATCATTCTAAGACAGTATTTGTGGAACTTGGAAGATCAATAGCAGGGCAACAGGTCTGCAGAATTGTAAGGACAGAGAGTACAGACAGAGGTGAATAAAACTTGTCAGCCTTCCTTTTTCTGATACAGAGAAAAACAGATGCCTAGAAGAGAATAATGTGTCCAATGTTGCATTGTGGGTAGGTGGAGACCTGAGGTCACTCTCTCTGTCTGGTGGCTCAGACACCCCCACTGCTAAACTCCCGGGCTGTTAAATCAGTACTGGTATAGATTGGCTGTCAGTGCTGCCTCTCTCAGTGCCACCTGTGTCTGCACCTTCACCATTGATTATATTTTTCTGCATATCTTTGTAACTTTTTTTTTCTATTTTTTCTTCATGAAAGATACTTTTCCTTTTGCCATAATTTCTCTTATGCTATCAATGCTAATATATTTGCTTATACCTCTCTGTCTGGCATTATTGTTTTAAATCCAACATACATAGATTACTTCAAGTCTCACCTTTATAGCACAGATATTTGTTATATTTGTCTAAATATGATAATACGATTTAACAAAGTTTTATAGGTAATAGTCTACTTCTGCACACCTTTTATTTTTTCAACATTCTGATACATTTTTCTGATTGTTCCTACACAGTATTGGCTACTGCTAGATAGTGAGGCTTTTTGTTTTCCTTTCCCTTGATAGAGTGGTCTCTGTTAGTGCTGATGGTTCTCTAAACTCAAATTCTCTGTCCAGCTCATTGAAAATTCCTCTGGGTGCTGTCCCTCCTCCAGTACCTCACCCTCTGCACTCTTAAATTTTGGAAATTTTCTTTAAGGGTTTGTGGTGCATGGTAAGAAGTTTAGCAGCATCTCAGACTACACCCAGTAGGTAACAGTAGCTTCTCCCTCTTCCACCCATGTCATGATAATCAAAAATATCTGCAAACATCACCCAGTGCTCTGTGGTCACAAAGCCATTCCTGGTTGAGAGCCACAACTCTGCTGAAACTTGGAAGGCACTCCTGACAGAAGTGCAGCCGTTTCCTGTTCAGATTTCCTCCTTAGGGCTGAATGACATGGTACTCTGGGCTTCCCCTTGAATGACGTGGTACTCTGGGCTTCCCCTCTGTCTAGGCTCCCAGGCACCGTTCTTTCCTACTCCTTCTGAAAGTTCTGTGGTTTTCTTTTGTTTCCTTTGTCTTCCATTGCTCACCCCATGTGGCACCTGTAGAAGGTGGCTCTGCACTCACTGCCACCTGCTCTCTCCTGAAGAAGGCTACCTGTGCTCCTGAGCGCTGGCCTCTGGGGCCTAGAGCTGCACTTGTCTCCACCAGCAGGTGCTCCTCCACCAGCTTTGTCTACCACGTCCTCCTTCCCTACCTAATCCACCCACTGCCCAGTTCCAAGTTATCACTGACACCTGCCTGTGAAAAACACACATATCCTGAATCCCATGGCTGTGTTTGGTCTCACACTTTTCCTAAAGTTAAAGAAATTCTTTGGTTTCCTCATCTCTTGTATGTGCTGTTGCCTTAACCTCCTAAACGGTATTCTGGGCTGCCAGGTTCCCCAGATGCTGGCCCGCTGTGCACACTGAAGACACATTTATGTTCCTAAGAAATAAATCTGAATATGTCATCCCACTGATTAAAAGCCCTCTGCTCTCATGTCCTGCTTTCTGAGTATAATTCAATCATGCTTAATAGTGTAGAGGACTTTCTGTCTGACCCAACACCTCCAGAGTTACCACCCTTCACAGCCACCAGGCACCGGGAGGCCTGGCTGCGCTGCTGACTTTACTGCACCCCCGCCAAGTGCCCTGCCCTTCTACTTGGCTGACAGTCTCATTGATTGTTCCCACAGATGCTCAGGAGGCGACTAAAGTCACAATGCCAGAAACAGGCACTTGTAACACTCTCTTCAATGGTAACAAAGCTATTCCTTCAGACTTTCATTTTTCTTTTACAAACTATAAGATCATATGATAGGATTTACATCTTTTGAATAGTTAAAAAATAGCTTATTAAATAAAAGAAAATATAAGTAATTAAAATAAAAGGTTGTATTGATTCAAGGTACACATAATAATAAATTTGAAAAATGAAAGTAAAAAGTACCAGCATATATTTTGGCACATGTGTGTCCACACACGTGTGTACATATATAAATGTGTACTCTCAGAGAGTTAGCTGTATGATTATGATAAAAATATTTTTAAAAATATTTCTAGATCTTACATCATATAAATATCATTATTTCGGATATAATGATATCATTAAGTTACTATGCAAGTCAAGTAAGAAAAGGTTATTTTGCTTGTAAACGAAAATGAAACTACTTTATGAAGAGAAAAATAACAAGCAATATTGTTATATGACAGCTTTCATATTTAATCAAATTAACTGCTAATAAATTTCAAATCTCTCAGAAATAGGAATGGCAAAATATATTTTGAAGAGTAATAAAAATAAATGTATGTTTATATTGGATTTTGCATTTTCAAATGCCAGAAGTCCTCATTAAAGATCTTACAAGCTGAGTCTGCTTAAATGCATGCAACTTTTTAACCTCAGCCAATTAATTCCATTATCTGAGGAGTACCCGCATGTACTCTGGATTTCTGCTCTCTTCATTCTGGGTTAAGGTCTGTGAATCATGGCTCAAAATCAATGTGATCTTGAAAATGAAAGGCCAGCACTTTATCCTCTAATCTTCTTCAAAATATTGACCCAGTGTCCATGGATGTTCATCATTGCTAAAGGATAAATCAGTAAGGCGATCTTAATGGAGTTAGACCGGTGAACGCAGCCACACATGTTGGCAGGGCCTAGCCTAATAACTGAGTCAATATGTTCAAATCTTTAGTCTGTGTGCAGTGATTTTATTAGACAAAAGACATCTTTACCCATCTTTCCAATTTTTTTTGAGTTCAAGTCCTGATGATTATTTATTAAATTGACTTGTAAATGAGAAGAAAGACATTTATTAGGTAATTATTTTTTCTGATATTTTTGATGAAAATGAAAGGAAATGGAGAGATACAAGAATCAGCTTCATAAGCAAAGAAGCTTGTCTTTTCAGTTAAAGAAAAGATGGCATTATATAGATATACATGCGCGCGCACACACACACACACACACACATAGACACATCATTTTGAAAGAGGGTTTTCTGTTACTATGCGTAGCAATCATTAACAACTCTATGCTATTTGCTGTCAAAAACAAATGTCACAGCCTCTTTTTCCATCTTCTAGATAATGAAGTAAATTTAAGTGCTGAATAAATCCTTCCTTGTCCCTCGGCCTTACAAACTCTTTATTCAGTGACAGAGCATCGTTCTAGAATATCACGTGTTTTTTTTTTTTTTTCCCACTCACTGATGTAACTTTTTGTTTGCAGAATAGAATACAGCACAGCTGCTCCTCTATCAGGTTGACTGACAAATCATTTCAGAGCTTCATCCTAATTAGATCAATAAAAGTTAATCCCTATGAGAGCATAAATAAGGCTTGCCAATTACATACTTAATTTAGGGAGAAGTAGTGCTATTCTCAATAAGTGGGACTATTAAGACTATTCCATTGCTCTTCTCCAACATTTATTTCCCTGGATTGCTGAGCTGCTGTTGTAACCCGTTAGGTGTGGGATGGAGTTGGGGTCAGCAAGATGAGAAGAACAATTATTGACTGATACTTGTGGCTGTTTTGAAGCCTATGGACTGATTAAAAAAGGAAAAAAAAAAAAAAAAACCTTGTATTTGCCAAAGGCCACATGACTGCAATAATTGTTGAATAAGCTTCTGAATCTGTTCCTAGATGATGATGAGCCTCTGTGGGAAGTGACTTAAAGTCTCTAGAAAAGGTCAAGAAGCCGTACAGAGTGGCAATAGTGCAGCCACAACAGTGTGGTACAGACAAGGTGCAGGTTAATTTGCCATCATTGCTAATAACTAAATAGCCAGCCCTGAGCACCTCTGAGTGTCAGCAAGGAAAGTGTGGCCAACACCAGCAGAAGCGTTTTCCATTGATCAGGAAATGATTCGGTCCTTCACATTGTTCTCCGTGTAGAGTCACCAATTACAGTGCCATTACTGATATCATGGTTGGGTGGAAATTGACTTTTCTGAGCTAGTTGAAAACTGAAGAAAAAAATTAAATCTTTTGTTCTGACAAAATAAACCAATTTGGGGATTTTGTTATTTGATTTACAATTTTTCTATTTGTTTTGCAGAAAATATTAGTACTTTAAAATTGATCTTTCCAGTTTATTGACTTTCCCTTCAAAATTTATTTTAAAGTCAAAGTATATAAATATAGTGAATTTCTTTTTTTTTTTTGACACAGAGAGAGTCTGTTTTACTTATTTTTTCCTCTAATTTTGGGGTTGTTTTCTCTTTTTTTAAATTCTATTCAGATATTTATTTGTTGAACAAGCAAACAAGCTTCGAACAAAATAATATATATGTAAATTTTGAAAATTAGTTTTACCCCAGGAACCCCCCAATTACCCACCCTTATTCCTCCCCTTTCCCATTACATCTCTAGAAATGCCTTAGGTTGTAGAACATTACACCTTATCCAGATTTAAAACATGATAGACCTCCTTTCTCAATGGCCAGGGTCTAGCTCCAGCCTCCACAGATGAGTGAAGACATTCAACCCTTGGTTCTCTGGGTTATGCTGATTTCACTCAGCATAATTTCTTCCATAGCCATCCATTTACCTTCAAAGGCCGCAATATCATTGTTTCTAATTGCTGAGTAAAAGTCCATGGTATGTATATATATATACCAAAGTTTTTAGATCCATTCATCCAGTGAGGAATATCTGGGTTGTTTTCATAATTTAGCTATTGTAAATTGAGCTGCTATGAACATAGATATTGTTGTGTCACTGTAATGTGCTGATTCTAAATCCCTTGGAAAAATACCCAGGAGCGGAATAGCTGGATCATATGGTGAGCTCATCCCTAGTTTTTTGAGGATTCTCCACACTGCTTTCCAGAGGGGCTGTACCAGTCTGCAGTTCCACCAACAGTGTGCTAGTGTGCCTGTCTCTCCACAACCCCCCCAGCATCTATTATTATTTATTTTCTTCATTTTTGCCAAATCTGACTGGTGTGAGGTGATATGTTAATGTAGTTTTCATTTGCATTTCTCTGATTACTAGTGATTTGGAGCACTTTCTCATGTATTCATTGATCAATGTCCTCTGTTGAGAAGTTTCTGTTTAGCTCTTTGGCCCATTTATTGATTGGGTTGTTTGTGTTTTTGTAGTTGAGATTTTTGAGGATTTTGTAGATTCTGGATATTAGGCCCCTATCACAGATATCAGGCCCCTATCACAGATATCACAGCCCATGATCCTCTCCAGTTCTGTAGGAAACCTCTTGACTCTTTTAATTATTTCCTTGGCAGTGCAAAAGCTTTTTAGCTTTATGGTATCCCAATCACTGATTTTTTACTTTACTTCCTTCACTTTAGGAGACATGTTGTACACATTCACATATGTACATTGGATGCGTAAAGATGTGGGCATACAACATATACTTAAATAAAATTCCTTTTTAAAAAGCTGTTTGCAAGGTCATATTTTGATTATAGTTTTTAAAGTAATAGCTATGCTTGTTTCATAAAATGGAAATAACTAGTTTCGTTTGAGAAATGAAGGCTATCATACATCTAGGAATATACACAGGCACTGAACACAAAAGAGAAATGTTCGCCTACCTAAACTGGAATCATCTAGAAGCCCAGCTGTCTGGAATTCTGTTCACTTCGCAAAGTTATGTGGCAAAATCATAGCCTTGTTGCCATGTATTAAATTGCTACATGTGAGGAAGCCACACTCCCCCCAGATGAGCAGAGCGGAGGATGTGGATAAGGGGTGTCCTCCTTTCTGGGCACAACCTCAAGGGTGACTGCCACAGCCAGGCAGCCCTGTGGTTTGTTCCCTGTGGTCATGATCCCTGGTGAGCCAGGACTTCCCCTGCCCAATCCTCCACAGCCCTGTGAGGTTCTAGTCTACTCCTCAAGCTTCTTTCCACTTTGGTCAGAGACAAGGGTTCCCTTGGATGGAAGAAGAAAAATGTAGGAAAGATGAAGTGGAGTCTCTGAATTCTGTGAAACCATTAAATTGGAAAAAAGCCCTTGTTTTCAGATAGCCATCCAGAATAACGTTATCTTTGTTTCAGAATTTGAACATTACTCATTTTTTAACAGTTCACATTTTCTATGGTTTCACGCATCACGTTCACAATAGGCAAACGAGGATTGCTCACGCAGATGCGGTCTGGGGTCTGGCAGCCTTCAACTCAGTGGACACATCAGACCTGACGAAATGTCCATTTCATCATTTAATCAGATACTTGCATGTAATTCCATTTTGGAACACAGGTATTCACACACTTACACAACTGCATTTAAACTTCGAAGAGAACTTTCTAAGGGGTATTTGTCTCTTATGGAAATAAAATAAGAATGAGCTGTATTCAAAGGGTGAGGAAAGTTATACACAGGAGACTTCTGTTTTATTGTGGTTTAGCTCATGGAACAAATATGTTTAGTGGTTTCGGTCTACTTCCTTCAAAAAATGTCCACATTAAAAATGACCACCCAGGTTAGCAGAATCTGGCATAATGCTAACATCCTAGAAAACAGAAGTCTCTCTCCAGGGCCAATGTCCACTTCCAACTCTTACTGAATTTCTTCTCCTCTGGGAAGAGATTTAAGTAGAATAAAGAAAAGTTATTTTATGGGTCTAAAAAAATATAATAAATTGTACACTTTAAACCTATAACTATTAAATCACAATAATTTATTATCCTCCATTTTTTTAACCATAAATGGAGACCGGCCACTAAAGGATCAACCAAGAATGAATTATTCCCCAGTTGGTTATGAAATTTATTCAGATGTCACAGAATTGTGACCTGGTAACCTGCCTGGTCTTAGAGAGGTGGAATGTTACAAATGAGAGGGCAGTTGGGCTGCAGAAAATTCTTTCCTAAAACAGTATAGCATTGTCAAGAAGGTTTACAATCATTTCTCCCTGTCACTGTCCTGTGGGAAGGATGCCAGCCTATTTCTTTTTTTTTCCCCCTTTTTCTTTTTCTTTTTATTTTATTTATTTATTTTTTCCTTGTTTGTTTCACTTTCTTTTCCCTCCTCCCAGCAAATGGCTACTGGGTAAACGGGGAAACTTTGGACCCCTCAGAAGCAGAGAGAAAGCACCGCAGTCCCTGCATGAGTTGTGAGTTCAATACAGGGTGCTTGTGTGAACTTTACATTCAAAGACCCCATTTTGTGCAAGTCCAAGGCAATTGAATGTATAGCTGCCTTGAAATGCTGGTATCATCCAGGTAAACCTGAGAAACATTTCTGTGCAACTGAAATAAAAATAAATGTGAATAACGAAGAAAAGGAATATTATTGCTTCAAAGTTGAATAAAATACTTCTCTTTAAAAATGTTGAGTGAAAATCCTGGAAATATTAAGCAGTGATCTGTAGGGCACCTTACTTCCAGCATTTCAATTTATTCAGAATGGACCAAAGATCTTTAATTAAAGGTTTGTTTTGCCTAAACAGTGAAGTGAATACATTATTAGATAAGTATAAGTGTGACATTACCATGTTTGGGATTTCTCCTGGATTACCTGAATTATTTCAATTTCACCCAGTCAAACCTTAATTGATTTCTAATTAAATATTGTGAAGAGTACTTTAACAAATAGCCATACTTGCTTTTCCAAATTTTGTCAAAAATCTTGAATGGTTGTTTTTCAAGCATACTTTTGGAAAAACAGAAGTCAAATAGTTTCCTATACTATAATAGCAAGAAACCAATCTCTAACTTTTACCTGGATGTGATGCATATGAGGTTTGGAGAGAAATGAAGAACTCCAGTTTCATATTACAGTTACCTGTAGGAAAGCACAGCCTAGAATAGTTAGTTGGTAGGAGTCAATATTGACAGCAGTTTTGTGACAGCTTTCAATCTTATATCAGTAAGTTTTAATTTTGCCATAAAGAAACCACTTCCCATATTGTTAGAAAATCACCAAGCAGAGAAACATACATAAAAAGAGTTGATTTTGGAAGAAGAAACAATGGAGGAGATGTTTTTATAAAAGCAAGAAACTGTCTGCATGTATGCGAGAGTAATCAATACATATTCCAGTACAACACTGGACTAACAAAGAACCCAATCAGAGCAGTTCAATGCAAACTAACAAAACATTTCCAGGACACATAAATGAAAGGCACACTTGGGAGTTCTCAGCGGCTGCAACGGTGTCTCTTCCAAGGGACGTGGAGGATGGGGCTCACCATGGTAGTTTCCGAGTCCTCCCTCCACACTCTGTAGACCTGACCCCTGTTACAGACTCCTACAATTGCACCCTCAATACGTTAAATCAATGAAATTTTCTTAAAAGCATTAGTGATGACGAAGACTCTGCCAGGGAGGCACAGAACAGGACATAGGAGCAAATGAGAGATTGCAAATTCCCTAATACCAGCACGCGACAAACCGTTTCAGACTCAGTGTTGATTGCAATGCTTGGCATCAAAAGGAGATCGATAATTGCTTTTGAATTGTTGAATTAACTCTCTTCATCTTGTGGTGAACTTTTTATTTTAGTTGCAGATTTATCTTGTCAACTGAAACCACTTGATCGTGTAGGTTTGCTTTAATCATCTAGTCAATAGCTTAATTGCCACTGTATTTGACTCCCAAGTAATCCATATAATAGTGGCAAATGATATTTAGTTAACATTAATCAATTACAGTAACTTGTAAAAAAAGGCACATTACATTATAATGCAAATACTTCTAGCACCCTTTGATTAACATGAAATGGAAGCTGTGATTTATTTTTATTGAAGAAATTTTACTGTTATTCTAGTTTTACTAACAACAATAGAAAGGAAGTACAACTTCCAAGTGAGTGATTTTTTCAGTGCAATTATTACCACAATTCTCCACTAATTTTGGTTTGTTTCTCTTTCAGTTGAATAGAAAGACTTCTCCCTCATTAAGGTCTTTTTCAATTAAAATTAAGTCATGTGGCTGGGCAAATATTTGCATGGTTTCAATATTGGATTAATAATAACCACAGCAACAGCAATTAAATCTCCCATCACCAACATTTAATATGTCCAATTTTAATCAAGTCTATGGGGAATGCAATTGGAAAATTTTCTCCTCTGTTGTTTCTTTGTATTTGCTGTGAGATTTTCATCTTTTCTTACACATATTCCATAATGTTATTTCCACATTGATTGTCATCAGAAATACCAAAAAATTAAGAACTGATGAAGCCTACCTTCAATTTCTATAAGACAAAAAAGCAATAAACACTAAATATAGCAATCTTTTTACCAAGATGAGGTAATTTATTTTTTGACATTAAAATTACAAGTTTATGTAAGTTATTACTGGGACTCTGCTTTTGTAAAGTTTGGGAGGTCAATATGAATAAAGTGTTGCACATGACCCTCTGGGAACACACTTGCGCTAACTTTGTGTGTGTGTACATGTGTGTGTGTGTGTGTGTGTGTGTGTTACTTGGCATTACACCCTGGCTTCCTGCATGTGGGGTGAGCACTATACTGCTGAGCTGCAGTCCCAACTCTCATGCACTAACTTTTTATTACCTAGTTTCAGGATATATTTAATACAGTGTTGTATGAAAGTAGTTTGATTCAAATAGATGCCCACAAAATAGTCTTACTCTGCAGAGTATAATGAGGGTATCATTTAATAATACATGCTCCATTTTAGTAGGTTCAGGGTGGAGCCAGAGAGTCCACTTTCTGTCATCCTCATTGGAATGGTAAGGTAACACATTTTGAAAAGCAAGATCGTAGAAGACAGTTCTGGTTATTCCCAAACTTAGATGCTAAGACTGCTCACATGAGGACTAAAAGAGCTACAGATTTGTAGCACTGATATGAAAAGAAGAACGCATTAGTGAGATCCCTCACAAAGGTGTTTTGTTTCCCTTGGGCCTGATGTATTTCTTAATGAGGTTTTATTAGTAAAAGCTGGGAGGGCTGGAGTCGTGGCTCAATGGTTATGGCACTTGCCTGACATGAGGGAGCACAGGAGTTCAAACCCCAGCACCACATACACAACCAAATGTCAGAGCAACGAAAGCCATGTGAAAAACTCAATGAAAACTGATTTCTCTCTCTCTCTCTCACTGTCTTTCTTTCTTAAAAAAAAAAAAAAAAAAAAGAAAAAAAGAAAGGCTGGGAGCTGCTCTGATGATCTTTGTTTTGGTAGAAAAAAAACCACATTAATGAATTAATGATAGTAATGAGAAAAATGAGAAAGTGCCCACCATGTATCTTATAGAATATTTCACCTGTTAAGCAACCACCCTGGATTATCAGTTTATATCCTTAATTTGTATTGCCTTTATACCGGATTGTATTTCAACCTCTGTAACCTCTTACATGGATCCCAAAAGATATTTTTACGTGCCTCAAAGTATTCTATTAAAAAATGTGAACATTATGAAAACAGCAGAATTTTATTTTCCATAAATCTTATCTATACACAACTCAAGTGACTATTAAAAATTAAATTACAGGGGCTGCAGTGGTGGCTCTGCGTTTTCGGCTCTTTCCTGGCAAGCACGAGGACCCCGGTTCAAACCCCAGCACCATGTACACAACTAAGTGTTAGAGCAACGAAGGCCATGTGAAAAACTAAATAAAGTTGTTTCTCTGTTTCTCTGTCTCTCTCACTGTCCCTCTCCCTTTAAAAAAAAAAAAAAAGTGAAATTACACACTTGGCATGATGGGGCTTGTCTGTAGTCCCAGTGACTTGGGAGGCAAAGGCAAGAGGATTGTAAGTTCAAAGCCAGCCTCCGCAATTTAGTGAGATGCTGAGCAACTTAGACCCTATCTCAAGTAAGAAATAAAAAGGTCTGAGGTTTTTGCCTCATAGGTTAAGTGCCTCTGAGTTCAACCGCTGGTATCAAAAATAAATAAATAAATAAACACATAAAGAAGGAAAAGAAACAACTCACAACATCAGTGCCTTAGGCACACAGTGATATTTAATTGTGATCTTTTAAATCCACCTTTCGAATATTTTCTGCTCTCTTTGAAAATCAAATAAAATGTAATAGCATCAGAATAGTTGCTCTCAAAACACTTTACAGGACACAATCATTAGCTATTTAATTCAAAAGAAAAAAAAACAAGACAATAAATGTGCAGGCAAACCAACAGAAAAGACCAGCTGGATGTCTGAGCTAGAGCTCTAGCTGAAGAGGTGAGTTGCGAAGGAATGGTAGATGCTCGGCTATGTTTATTTAAACATTTGGAATTCTGTTAATCATGAACAACTTGCCTGATGAGTGAAATGTGCATTAAAGCACTGCCACAGCCTTCGGGGCTTTTATCCATCCTGTACCCAATCTGCATTCACATGAGTCTGGTCTTGGTCACAAAAGCCATCTCTCAGATGGCATTATATTATTGAAGATAAATGCACCTAAGACTATTTTCTCTAATTTGCAAGAAACAGTATTTGCTAATTTTTAAATCTACCATGAATTAAAACTTTGATTCTTTACTTCTTTACTATTTTTTCATTTTTATAAATCCAACCCGTTTCTCTTCCAAATAATATGTAAACATTGGTATAGTGATGCATGTTGGAGTGCTCACTCCGCTGGACCTTAATTTTCAAATCACACATTGTGTTCCTTTCTGCCCTACCATGCAGCTTCTCCTTTTCCTCTAGCTCTTCCACCTGTTCAGTTCTTAGACTTTCCTGTAGCAAAGACTCTGACTGAGATGCCCAATCACAATAGAGCCAGGAAGGTCATCAAGACATCTTCATTACACTGACACTGTCCCAGGGTAGGAACTGTGAATGTCATCTTCCAAATGGGTCATCTGAGTCTATGCAAGGTTACTCGTTCAGCTCCATTGAGTTAATTAGAAAATATGCTACACATTTTGCCCTAATTCTTCTGTTTTCATCAGTGTTTAAAAGTCTTCTAAAATTCATATTAATGCCTTCGATCTAAGCCATCACTGTACTTAATGACTCTGAACTCCTCACCCCACCTTGTACCATGTCTTCTCCCTCCTTTCACACACCCTGCTGAAGCAGTTTTGTATTTACCTTTCCTTTCAATTTTATTATTAGCATAAGAGATCAGATATGGAACGTTTGATTCTTGAAATGGAATGTAAGTCACGGAGGAATAAAACAATATAAAGACATAAACGTGTTTCTAGTGTGTTCTGGCCTGATTTCATTTTCAAAACAACGAACAAACAATTCTCACGGGTATTTGTTTAGCTCACAGTCCCCACCTTCCACTAAGTCTTTGCAGGTACTTTCCAGTTTCTCCTTTATTGAACTCAAGTCCGTAAAGTTTCAACTTTGTGATCCCACTAATCACTCTTTCATGATTTCCAATTAGCCACATAACTAATTCTCAACCTTAGTATTAGGTTTTTTTTTTCTTGTGTTCTGAATATTTTTGTATGTCTTGGAATATTTTCCTTTTGAAAATTAAAGTTATTAGGGACCCTTTTGTCAGATGTATCTTAATCTATTAAACATGGAGGGAAAAACCATCAATTAATTTACCTGCTCAATGTACTCTTTTTTTTTTAATGTACTCTTAAAGAAGAAAAAAGATAATACTTCTAGGTTATTTGACAAGAAAATCATCAACATTCAAGAAAAAATAATAGCTATTTATGCAAATCCGCTATCCCTGCTAGTAGTGAGTGAATCTGTTTAAACACACACTGTTGTTCAAAGCAGACTATGAAAGAGCTGAATGGTTGAAGTTGGCAACAGTCCTCTGAGAAAATATAAAAAATAAAATGCTCCTTTTGTATTCAGTTAACATTTCCCCTATGTTTGCAAGAAGTTAAGAGAAGGTATGTAAAAAACCAGTAGTAAAATATCAAGCTCTTCATGACTAAACAAGCAGATTAATGATCAGAGGGAACAACACATTTCAGAATCCTTTTATCCGGTCTTTACTGTGTGCCTAAGCCTGTGAGTCCAGGGGCGGCTGGAATTGATCCCAGCTGTGGACCATCCTGCACAGCACAGCCCCATCTGTTAGTGATGCAGATGGGGTCCTCACATAGTTCCTCTCCACGATTAACCCTTAGTCAGCCTGGTGAGAAGGAGCCCAGGGTTTCTTGCACTTGACGTCCACACATCTCTACTTCTGAAATTACTATCCCCGCAAACATTACACAACCCAGAACATTCACTCTTCCAGAGTCTAATTAATTATTAGAACCTCTCTGATTCAGAGAGCAGTGATAAAAGGATCAGCATCAATGAAGATTTATTTCCCCTGTAATAACTGAATTCCTTGTATGTGCTTGCCTGTGTACACATGCTACCTTGTATGGTGAGGATCTGGTTAAAATAAATCTATTTCTTAAAACTTATAATTTTAGGGGTAAATAATAGGAAGCATTAGTAACAAAGGGAAGATCTGGCATGCATTCAGCCCAACTAAAGCCCTTGGCTGGTTCCTACTGTCAGCATGAGTAATTTAATGATCAGTGGATATACACTGAAGATGGCCTATACTTCTTCACATGTGCTTGGATTTGAAAGAACACTGAGAAATATGCCTCCCAGAAATAATGTTTTCATTATAATTAACTTTTTTCTTTATTTTCTAAACATTTAAACAGTGTTTTCAGATTTTAAAGGTGGATAAAAATGTCTATAGTAGTATCCAATGAGAATTATAGTACAAAATACCCATTTTTGATACATTATGCTTAGAAATCTCTCTCACGGAGTCTACCAAAGTAGACATGTCTCTGTACAAGGTGAAATTATGCCCTCTTCCTTGTGGTATTGTTGTCGTTTTGCTTTGTCTTTTCTTTTTGCATTTAATGTTCCTATTTGTTTCAAATTTAAGAAAGATTCCTATAATCCAAGATCCACCATCATCTTACCATGAGAGTAGATAAACAAAATATCAGATCAAATAGCTCATTGGGAAAATATTTAGGAAAACAAAGTTGTCAGCTTATTAACTGATAAGGTGCAAGGTAAGAAAGTGATGTGTTTCTACATTTCAAATACAACTCAAACAATTCATCATTCACACTTAGAATTCAAACTTCAGAAATGGAAAGAGATAGATGTTTTCTTTTTATTTTTAACTGAGCAAAAATTAATCTCTGTTAAGCAAGAGGATTGATTGAGTGGAATTTGTTGTTACCCAAACCCAGGCCAGAACATTCCTACTGACCCAGGAGCAGGCCACAGTGTAAGCATGGCGAGGAGGAAGTGGACCAGCATGCAATTCTAATGTTGTCACCATTATTTTATTCTTTCTGAACTAAATAACTTGCCCAGAGAAGGTACTAAGCATTCCAGGTTATGTGCAAGTATGGGTGTGGGGTGGGGGCTATGGACCATTTTAAGAGTTGCTAGGCAAGGCTAAAGTCCCATCTCCACTCATTTAACCTGTGCTGGGGAACAATGCTGGTGTACATGAGTAGGACCCATTGCAGCATTAGGCCATCAACACAGTCCACAGGTCTTGGACAGGTCACCTGAACAAAAAACTGCAAGGCAGCATGACATAAAGGCAGGGGTCAGCGTGAGTTAGTGCACACTCATTTGATGCCTACCATTGCAGGAAGTTCTTTTTGGCCTGAAAAGATTCTTGGGCATTTAGGGACAACTGCAGAAAAAAGAAACCTCAAAAGTAAAACAGTCAATAACACATTTTGGCCCTCTGTCACACAACTACTGAAAATACTTCATGACACACTAGCTTCAGTATCACCGAGAAGCTTGTTAGAAATGGAGACTGTAACCTCACCACAAACCTACTGGCTCAGGGTGTGTATTTTAGTCAGATGCACAGGTAATGCTCACACATGTGACAGTACGAAAAGCACAACTTTATCAAATAATTGAATAGTAAAAGATTTCCCATTTGAGGGGGTCACTCAAATATAGTACATGTTTTCAAAAGTGTGTATTTATGATTACATAAGATGCTTGTGCATACTTCCTGTGTTCTTCATGAATATTTTTTCAAGTAGTGACACCACAGATTCATTACCTGCTTGGGTATATTGTGGAAGGAAGTTGTTTTCAGGTTGCCTAATTAAACATATGCTATACTCAGCCACACCTCTGCCCTGTGAGAACCATATGGAAAGGATGAGGGTAAGTGTTATTCTCAGTCTCTGAGTTTCACAAATGTCTTAGTCACCTTTTTCATTGCTATGACTGGAAGACCTGACCATAACAAAATAGGGGAGGGAAAGTTGATTTGAGAGATTTCAGACGTCTCAGTCCACAGATAGCCGACGCCATTGCTCTGGGCCTCTGATGAGGCAGAACATCATGAAGGAGGGTGGTGGAGGAGAGAAGCTAAGGACATGGCAATCCGAAAGCAGAGAGGGTTCACTCACCAGGGACAAAATAAAAACCCCAAAGTCATGCGTCTAGTGACCTACCTCCTACGGTGGTGTCCTAGAGCTTACATTTACCACCCAGCTAATCCATCAGTGGTCAACCCACTTATTAGTTATCACTCTCATAATTGAATCATTTCACCTCTAAACTTTCTGCATTGTCTTACACATGCGCTTGGGGGGACGCCACAAATTCAGATAATAATAATACCAAAGAGGAAATCAATGGGAGCAGTGAATAGCTCCAGTCCAGGGGCATGCATGACAGTAGCATACAGTGAGTTCTGGTGTCCAAAGGATCATACGGAGATCATACCCTGAAGGATGCATGCAGTACAGAAACAGTTATGCTTACATCCACGCATGAAATGACACTTCAGACTTGAGAATCCCCTTGTCAGAGAAACAAGATGACAAAGGGAATCATGGTCCCGCTTCGGAATGCAGCTGATAAAATTGATGTAGAGAGTGATTTGAATTTCTTGGGGGCATTCATCTGATCCGTGTATCGTATCACCTTGCTCTAACAGAGACAGATGGTTAAGAATTAATGAAAAGAAAACACCAAAAAGCACTGAAATTATTTCAGAATTCATTTCCCAAAATATGGCATATGGCTGGGAACAGATTCTATGTCATGCCTGTGAAGCCCATTAGGTGAATTCTTGTTCCAACCTGTTATTTCTTTTTGGTTTCTTTTTCTCTGTCTTTCCCTTTTTTCCTTGGTTCTCTTTTCTTCCTTTACTCCTAATCCAGTATATGAAAAGCCCACAGTGAAGAGGTACAAAAGCTCTTTTTTAACTAATATCCTACCCACAGAGATACCTCTGTGGTGATGACTTCCATTTCCCTCTACACCAAGAGCTGTTAATTTTCTTTACCCTCACAGTTTTTGTTTTTGTTTTTACTCCATTCTAAATATCATAATGAGGACAAAAAAAATTATGCTTCCCAGAAATGGAGTACCTAGTCCTACATTCAACTGCATTTGTCATTTAAAAAGCAAAACTGGAAAAAATCATGTGTGAGTGAGGATGTAAAGGGGTATTTGACTTTCAACCATCATGAGTCTCTGGGTTTCAGGGCTCTTCCGTATTAGTATTTTATTTCTGGAGATAAACAGCTTGAAGCTGGAGTCCTCTGCCATACTTATAAGAAAACTGGTGATTAGTTTTCTATGTAATGCTATTTTATACACTCCAAGTTGACTGATTTAAAAAAATAGATTTTCTTAAAATCCAGAGTTTAGGAAAAGACTAAAAATGTGCTTATTATAAATGTTTTATTAAAATCTTCTCATAAAGAAGAGTCAAGCTGGAAATAAGAAATGTGTTAACCATTAATTCAGATCAGAATTGTCCTGTTTCACATTGAACTAATTAATATTTGACAGAAGCCATGCAAGTTACCAGAAGATCTCATCTGAAGGAAATCATCTGGACTTTAAGGGCTTAAAATCCACAGTGTTGTCTACTTCAGATCATTGATTTCCACTGAATCCTGCATTTCCCTATCATGTTACACATCTATACCTGGAACCATATTTGATTATTTTCTACTAGTCATGTTAAATTTTCTTCAGTTTCCTATGGAACTGTACGATGTCTTTAAGGACACTCAGAATTGCAATGTGTGAGCTGAGTTACGAAGTCAGGAGAGAGACCGTTTGGATCAACCCACTATATTTCAGAAAACTTAAATAAGGCCTTAAAAATAGTCCTTATACAATAGTCATGGTTTCACAAGCATTAGATAGAACTATTTTTGCAACCATTGTTATATTATTTTTGGAAATATTGAATTCTAATTTTCATTATTAAGAATATTCTAAAAATTCAATGAGATATTTATACTCACTCACTTGAATGTCTAAATACTCTTTGTATATTCAACAGCAATTTGTCCTGATTAATATTATGATCAGTTAATAAAGACATTAAGAGAAAATTACCTATCAATAATAGTTTACTTTTTTTAAAAAAAGTGTAAGATTTTGTGGTATGCGCACTAAGAAAAAAGTCCCTATCATATAACATTTTACTCTTTTTAAATTTTTGTTAAGGAGTTGAGCTACCCTAAGATCATAAATGTGTCCAGTCTCTTGATTCTTCTACATTATGTCCCTACAATTAATATAAATGTTAGACTGAATTTTCCAGAAGTAAATGATTGCATACATATTATTTGATTCTGGGAGGGGAGTAAAAAATGTGATACACTGTTGATTGTCTCTCCAGATCTCTCCTTATCCTCCCTCCCTTTCCCCTCTTTCCTGCCTCTTCTCTTCCCCTCCACCCTTACATATCTATGGTTCCCCTAGATTATGTGTTGCTATGCCTTTGCAGGGTCTAATACATAAGTTTGACTATCTTACACCCAAGCTGAGTTTAGCTCTGTCCTCCAAAAATGAGGGAAAACATTTGATCCTTGAGTTTCTGGGTTTGGATAATTTTGCTTAGCATGATTTCTTCCCTTCTATTTACCTCCAAATGCTGCAGGATCATTGTTTCTAATTCTTAAGTAGAACTCCATTGTATATATACCCCAGCTTTCAGATCCATTCATCCTGTGAGGGGCATCTGGGTTGGTTCCATAATTCAGATATTTTAAATTGAGCTGCTATAACAAGGATTTTGCTGTGTTACTGTCAATGTGCTGTTTCTCACACCTCTGGAAAAATATGTAGAAGAGGGATAGATGGGTCATATGGTGAATCCATCCCTTATTTTTTGAGGAGTCAACACACTGCTTACCAGAGTGGCTGTACCAGTCTGCAGTTCCACCAAGTGTGCTAGTGTTCCTATCTCCCAGCAACCCCTTCAATATCTGTTATTGTTTATATTTTTCAGTTTTGCCAATCTGACTGGAGTGAGGTGAAATATTAAGATAGTTTTGATTTGCATTTCTCTGGATACTAATCATTTAGAACACTTTCTCATCTGTTCATGGGCTTCCTTGATTTCATCTGTTGAGAAATTTCTATTTAGCTCTCTAACCCATTTATTGATTGTATTGCTTGTGGTTTTGACATTGGATTTTGAGTTTTTGTAAATTTTTGATATTAGTCCCCTATTGGAGGAATCACAGGCCATGATTCTCTTGCTTTCTGTAGGTTCTCTCTTGACAGTTTTTACCAGTTCCTTGTATGAGCAAAAGCTTTGTAGTTCAATGGCATCCCACTCTTTGATTCTTGACTTTAATTCTTTGAAAATCATATTGAGGAAGTCATTGCCTACTCCCAAATGTTAAAGAGTTGCTCCTAATTTTTTTTCCAGCAGTTGAATGATAGCTGGTTTAATTTTTAGTTTCTTAATCCATTTTGATTTGATTTTGTGCAATGTGAGAGATAAGGATCTAATTTCAACTTCCTGCAAATGGCTGTCCAGTTAGTCCAGCATCATTTGTTGAATATGTTGTCATTGTTATGATTTGGGCCCTTTTGGCAAAGATTAGATGTTTAAAGATGTGTTAGCTTGTCTCAGAGATTTCTAGTTTATTCCATTGGTCTTCAGTCCTATTTTGATATCAGTACCATGCTGTTTTTGTTACTACAGTTGTAGATCTGGTATATAAAACCACCTGTTTCATCTTTGTAGTTTAGTAATGCTTTGTCTATTCTGGGTTTCTTCTTGTTCCAAATAAATTTGAGAATTTCTCTTTCTACGTCTGTAAATAATGACATTGGTATCTTGATGGGGATTGCATTGAATCTGTATAACACTTTGGGCAGAATGGCCATTTCAATTACATTCTTTCTGCCTAACCAAGAACATGGAATGTCTTTCCATCTTAGGTCTTCTTAAATTTCTGTCTTCAATGCTATAATTTTCATTATAGAGATCTTTCACTTCCCTTGTTAAATTAATTCCCAAGTATTTTATTCTTTTTGAGGTTACTGAGAAGGGGAGAATTTTCTAATTTGATTTTTTCTTCTCCCTATTATTGTTAGCATGTAGGAAAGCAATATTGATTTTTGGGTGTTGATCTTGTAGCCTGGCACTTTGCTAAATCTATTTATAAGCTCAAGCATTTTTCAGTGGAGTTTTTTGGATCTTCCAGATATAGAATCATATCATCACCAAACAGTGATAGTGTGACTTCCTGCCTTCCTATTCTTATCCCTTTGATTTCCTCCTCTTGCCTGATTGTCTCAGCTGTGCTCATGGGGACTAGATTGAATAAAAGTGGTGAGAGTGGCAGCCTTCACTTGTTCCCAAGTTTAGTGGAAATGCTTTCAGCTTTTCTCCATTTAGTACTATACTACCTGTAGGTTTGTCATATATGGCCTTTACATAGTTAAGATATGTTCCTTTGATTTCTATTTTCTCCAGAATTAAAACATCAATGGGTGCTGGATTTTATTGAAGGTCTATTCTGCATCTATTTAGATGATAATGTGGTTCTTGTCTTTACTTCTGTTTAAGTGATAAATTATATTTTTTGATTTGCATATGTTGAACCAGCCTTGCATACCAAGAGTGGATCCCACTTGATCATGATGAATTATGTTCTTGATGAGTTTTTGAATGTGGTTTACTAGAATATTACTAAGGATTTTTGCATTGATGTCCTTCAGGGATATTGGTCTGTAGTTTTCTTTTTTCTTTCTTTCTTTTTTTTTTTTTTTGATGTATCTTTGTTGGGTTTTGGTATCAGACTTATGGTTGCCTCATAAAAAATTATTTGGGAGAGTTCTCACCTTTTTAATTTATTGGAATAGCATAATAAGAGAGGTGTTAGCTTCTCCTCATAGGTGTGGTAAAACTCAGCAGGGAGTCAGTCCATCTGGTCCTGGACTTTCAGTCTTTGGAAAGCTTTTAATTGTTATATGGAATTCAGTGCCTGTTATTAGGCTATCTATGATTTCAATATTGTCCTGTGTCAATTTGGGGATGTTGTATGTGTCTAGAAACGTGTTCATGTCTTCCAGATTATCTAATTTAGAGGAGCATATTTTCTCAAAATATGTTCATTAATTCATTGTAATTCCATGGGTTCAGTGGTGATCGCACTCTTTTCATTGGTGATTTTCGTGATTTGCTTCAATTCCGTCCATCTTTTAGTGAGATTGACTAAGGGTAGGTCAATTTTATTTATTTATTTTTTTGAAGAACCATTTCTTTTTCATCAATTCTTTTTATTCTTTATTACTTTGCTGTTGTTGTTGTTGTTGTTGTTGTTTTTCTCAAATTCATTGATTTCAGCTCTGATCTTTATTTTCTTTATTCCACCGGCTTTAGAAATAGATTCTTCTTCCTTTCTAGGGATTTGAGGTAGAGTATAAACTTAATTATTTGAGATCTCTTCTTATTCTTAATGTAGGCACAAAGTGCTATAAAATTTCCCCTTAAAAATGTTTCATGCTTATCCAGAAATTTCAATATTTTGAATCTTTATCTCATTTGCTTCCAAGAATTTCTTGATTTCTACTCCCATGTCCTCTTGGATCCATTGTTCATTTAATTGGTTATCATTCAATCTCCATGTTTATGTGTGTTTTCTGTTGTAATGTTTGCTGTTAATTGCTAGGTTAGTGGTGTAATGGTCTCATAGGATACATGGAATATCTGCCTTTATAGATTTCCTGAGATTTACTTTGTGATCTAGAATATGATCTATTTTGGAGAGGGATTTATATGCTGCTGAGAAGAAGATATATTCAGCCAATTTGAAGTGGAATTTTCCATAAATGCCTGTTAAGTCCATTTGAGTTATGGAGTTGTTTAGACTGGAGATCACTATTATTTATTTATTTTTTATTATTTTTTGCTTTGATGATATGTCTACTGGTGAGAGAGGAGTATTAAATTCTCCCAATATTATTGGGTTGAGTTCTACAAGTACTTTCATGTCATGGGGTAATTTATTCACATAGTTGGGAGCATTGTTGTTAGGAAAGTATATATTTACTATGTTTTATCTTCCTGTTGTATTGTTCCCTTTACTAGGATGTAATGGTCTTCTTTGTCTCTTCCAATTAGTTTATGTTTGAAATATACTTTGTCAGGTATAAGTATGCCAATTCCAACATGCTTTCTTGGGCTGTATGCCTGAGTGATTTTTTTCCATCATTTCCCTCTCAATCTGTGAATGTCATTGGCTGTAAGATGCATCTCCTGTAAGCAGCATATTGTTGGATTTTGGTTTTAGATCCAATCTTCTATTCTGTTTCTTTTGGTTGGTGCATTGAGACCATTCACATTCAGTGTTAGTTAGGATAATTACAATTTTGTGGTTCACAGTCATTGTGTTTTATTAATAAGTTCTTTGTTGTCTTGATTGTCTATTGATAGCATGTACCTTTATTGAAATTCCTCTATTTCTGAATTTTGAGGATTGTTTGATTGTTCTTCTATTTAGAGTTTATACTTAAGGAATCTTTGTAATGTTGGTTTTGTGCTCATGAATGCTTCAAGTTTGATCTTACGGTGAAATGTTCTTATTTCCCCATCAAATTTGAAACTGAGTTTTGCTGGGTATAATATTCTCAGCCTGAATGTTGTGGTCATTTGGACACTGAAAGATCTCCTTCCAGGATATTCTTGCCTCTAGAGTCTGATAATGTTAGTACAAAAAATAAAAAAAACACCACCAAGATTTTACAATTGGTTTAAAAATTAAATAGTCACTATTCATCTAAAAAAAATCCAAAGTTGAATGTGCTATTTCAATAGAAATTAGTTCCCATAATCAATGTTTTTCAATAGTTCTTTTAAATGATACAAAGATAGACATTTCATAGATATTGAACATAAAAACCATGATGTGTTTTTATTTTTATTGGGATTAAACAATGAAACTTTTTTATGAATATTTATTGTAGGCACTAATATATTTATTTATTTTAATATGAGGAACCTGAGGCTTATACTACTTACGTGAGGCCAGGAACATTTGTCAGGAAGTTGGGAGGTGGGCTTAATCCTGGGCATGGCTGAAAAGTGTGTTTCCTCATCCTCCAGACGCACAGTACACACTCTCAAACAAGAGAATACGAGGTATTTTGGAACACTTCCTTCTCATTACCCTTTTTACTACACTTCATTAGGTTTTGTTTTTTTTTTACAGTTGCAGCATTTTAGTGGCTCTTATATCATTTTATGCCATAAGGACTTTATATTTCTAGCCAATCATTTTCCGTATTAGGTTCTGATTAGGAATTTTTTTTGCCAATTTCATATGTGTACATTTAAATTATTTCCAATATTGTATTTAACTAATTCTGCAGGGGTCATTTCCAGTTCCTAAATATCATTTCAAATATTACTTTCATATGCTTATATTTTTATTATTTAATAACACTATCTTATAAATATACTATCAACTATTTCTTAGAGGGCTGTGATAAAAAAGGTTACTGGAATGTATCTCAAGATGGACATTATAACAATCTTTCTTGTGGATATAAAACAGTGGTACTTTGCTAATTTGTCCATGAGATCTTCATGGAATTGGATACAAGGTTAAAGGACCAGAAGCACAATTGCATTCTATGCCTCTCACATATGACACAATCACAGCTTTCACACCTCATCTTCAGGATGATTTTCATTTCCACGTCAGTTTCTTTTAAGCAACTGGATACTCATTTACAGGTTGGATTCACAGAGAAGGAAAATGTATTCATGTATTCTTCCATTCTTTCATTCTCCCAACTTTAGTGAATGTCTATCCAGACTTTCAAAACCACATTTACTTCACTTCAATCTTAAGCTGGATACCATGCCAGGCCTGAAGGGGGATGATGTGAAGCCATTAGTTTCAAAAGAAGGGTGTCCTGATCTGCTGCACGTTTCACCTTTGCTCCCAAGGCCTTTCTGTAGCACTGAATGGTTCTCACATGACTCCATAGTCTTAGCCATTTCAATAAGATGCAGCCTCATGAAAAACAAGTATCATCCTCAGGGTCCGACTTCTTACCAAGAGGAGAGATAATCAGCAAGGAAGGTATCAATGTATGTAGCTTGCGTGGATGCTGGCCGAGGGTATTGAAACATAATATGTATTATACAAAAGAAAATTCAAGACACCACCATATGTGCTGGCTTCAGGAATGTGGGCTGCTTTGGATCTCATTCAGATCAAGGCTGCCCGTATCTGATGACAACACTCTGCTCTCTCAGGCTGAACTCTCCCACAGTCTAAGAGTAGGTAAAATCCTTGCAAAAGCCATAAGTAGACCTACTCCTTGAACATCAGTCATGTGAACACAGCAATCCTTGTGGTCTCCAGTTGCCCATGAAGCGCAGCTCTGCAATTCCTCCAGAACCCAGGTCACCTTCACGCCAGCGGGCTCAGTCTCCGTGGTGCTGCCACACTGAAGGGCAGGGCTCTCTGTAGGGCTTTCTATGAAAGCAGAATGATGCAACAATCAATGCTGTCATTTTCCTCCCACCAACAGAACACAAAATACACATGTCCCCTAGAATTTATGTTTGAACCTCTAATTACACCAACAAATGAAGAAATGCCACGTACCATACACTTTTTAGAACAGCTTTGTCTCCTTCTGTACTTTAAAGCATTCATATTTTATGTACGCTTGCCTTCTTTAATAAAAGTTTGAGGCAAACGTGTTCAAAATAAGGACAAGAAAATATATATGATATGTATGTATTTGTGTGTATACATGCACACACACGTATATATACACACAAGAGTATATATATGGATATGCACATATTTCGTATGTGTCTATTGAGTATAGACTTTGAATGCTCAGGTAATAAATATATTGAACATTGAATATGTGTGCATTTCTTAAATATCAAGTTTTTCTACTAAAAATACTTATATGTTTTCATTTACATGTTAAACATGTACATATACATGCATACCCACAACTCAAGTGAAATTTTTAAAAAGTGTTTTCTCTCTAACACCGTACATCTAAAAAGATGTCTTCTATATGTGTGATTTCTTACAATCATAGGGGCTAAAGACCATGTTTGGAATGGTTGAGAAAATACCGAGTCCTTGACGGACATGGTCTCCACCTGAACAGACCAAATGTGAAATATTAATGAGGAGTTTGTGCCAGACTTCACATCTGTGGAGAGAAGAACCCAGTCTGTTAAACTGTCCATGTAAAGTTGGGGACTCCCCCAGCCCTTTTTCTGCCAGGTGTGAAGAGCAGCTTGGCTCCCAAATGACCACTGGGTCCTGAGAAGTCCTTCCGCCGGGAGTTGTGAGAAGAACACCCCGATTATAAACTGAAGCCAGAAGAGCTTAGGGAACAAAAGCAAAGCCTTTGTCCTTTTTAATGCGGTAATATTGTTAGGATTAATTACATAAACTCTTGAAAGTGCGATAGGGCACAGGGTTATCACGTTCCTTAACTAAATGGTGCCACTTTAGACTTTGAAGGGCTTTGGTTTCAGTCACTCTGGTTATTCAGGAACTATGCTACTTGGTCACGGGCACCTGCGTATGTGTGTGTGTGTGTTTATGTGTGTGTATTCATTTCTTTATTTATAAAGTAAGCACATGAAAGAGTAAGTGTTTACATATAACTGAGGAAATGGTATATTCGTAAGCATGTTGAGCTGATACATTAATGGCACAGGGCAAGCTGTTGTCATGGGGTACCTTACTGCTTTGGGAAACTTTGAGACATGTTTCATAATAATTCTAGCCTGCTACCTATAAGATGGCTTTGCAGTTACCGCCTCTGTGTGATCAGAACTTCTTGAGGTCTATACTCTCCTAGCCTTTGGTCTGTTTAATAAAAAGTGTAAATCAACAATTAAATCATTTAATGAATAATCATTAGACTATCAAAATATCAAAAGATAATGTGAAAAATGAGTGATGCAATCATTACAAATACTAATTGAGTTAAATTATAATGATGCTGGTCTAATTCATTTCCAGGGAAGAAAGTTCCTTATGTACATATTATTTAAAAAGACTGAGATGTTTCTATTCTACTTGATCTAAAACTTGGAAGGCAACTGAAAGCATCCAAAGTCAAACTTTCAGTTCACAGTAAGATGCAACTGAATTTCAAATACCTTACACCCATGTTCGTAATCTTCAAACTAAGACATAAATATAATGAATCTCAACAAATAGTGATTATATTTAAGAACATTCAAATCAAACTATCTTCATTGTTAAGCCAAGATACCTCTTCTGAAAAATTGCAGGAAGGTCATTTAAAGTAAATTAGGAGTTCTCCAGGCAGTCTTCCATGCTCCTGAAATACCAGCTTGTATTCATTTAAAGACCCACATAGCCCTGCAGTCTCAAGTGCTAAGGCTCAATTTCCTCCTTGTTACTCAACTATTTCTTGCATTTTTTTAAAAATTACTAAGTCCCTTTACTCTTTTGATGATCTGATGCACAAATATTTATGGATATTGTATCCAGAAAACATTACATACATTAACAATGACGTCTTAAATATGTACATATTATTTGTAAGACTAACAACCATATTTAGTGACATGCCACAAATCCAGAGCAGCTAATCTGGTAAGAACTGGAGATTTTTAAACACTGGAGAAACTATGTATAGCACATAAATTTACTTTTTGGTTACTAATGACATTTCTTACTAAATTTGTTAGTCTGGAGGTAGTAGCCAAGAGAGATGGAGTAGCAGAACACACTGTTCAAGGACTCAGCTAGAAGGCTGCATTGGCTGATTCAATACAGGAAGGCCCAAGCGGTGTCTTTACTAACCCCTTTGGAAAACAAAAGGCCCGTTGAATTATATTTCCCAGAATTAAAAGTTTTAAACAATGTATACTCTTTACAGCTAGTCTTTTACAAATGTGTGCCTTCCACTGATATTTTGTTCAAATTTGGTTGACCTGTTTACATGAATACATCTTAAATACCACCAAAGTTGAAAGCTGGGATGAGGAGCTTACTACTTTGCTAAGATTATTTTTCCAAATGGTATAAAAAATATCACAACACAGAAGCAAGTTAACCAGCAATATCAGAGCACATTGAAAACAAACAAATTCCTCCTTTCTCCTGATTAATCACAAAAATGAATAGTACAGTAGGACACATATTTTGTGAAAATTAAACATAAAATTGTAAAGAAGAGGGTTTTTTTGATTTAATGTCAGGTGAAAAACCAGATCTCTGATAATACAGAAATTTCAAACAGAAGCCTGTGCTAGAACTTTAAAAGATAGTGTGCTGTTCACAGAAGGTTTATTTAGACATTTATGATGGCATATTATAAATGCTCTCCTAAATAAAACATTATTTTAAGTAATTGAATGGCCACTATTTATATTTTGTCAAAACTGGAAGTATTACATACCTTAAAAGGAACAAAAAGGTGGTTGCAAATCATTACAAGCCCAGTCTAAGTATTTATTTAATTGTGACAAGTGAAATAGCATTCAATAAATTATATTCTATCTTCAGGCTAAACTTGTTCCCATTAAGGGTAAGCATTTTGTAAGTGCTTAATATTTGTTGTAATATTAAAAACAGCTTGTGCAATACCGTGTCGTCTCAGCACAGTGGCCCTAGTGGAACTATTACCATGGTTGGAAACTCGTCGTATTTTGCCTGCAGCAAAACCTTTGCGTTTACTCTGACTGTAGTAATCCATTATCTGGAGCAGTGCTAGGTTGGTTGCCAATATCACTAGTCCCTCACAACGCTTAGAAACCTTTGTGCAAGTAAAGATTAGGGAAGATTTTTTTCAGCGTATCAGCCATTTGCTTCCTTCTGATAAACAAAGAGAAACAACACTCAGGTTGAAAAATTCCATTTTGTCATTTAATACATGGAAAAAATATTTTGTTCACTGTGTTAAAGATTAAGTTTTGTATTTGATGATTGTTAAATATTTCCTATATTATGTATTATTTGATTACATAAAATATTTATTTTTACTGTTATTGGTATTAGAATAACTTTCTTTTTTATTAGCTAGAAATAGAGATACAATTGAGGGGAAACATTATCAAACATTCAAGAACCAATGTATGTATACTTAGTCATCCAGGACTAATGCCATATCATGGATGTCCAGCTTGGGTTCCCCCTGTTGCTTTTTTCCCCAGAAGAACTCTTGAGTTAAATGGATATCTCATGTAGGACAGAGATCTCCTTTGAGATGATTCCCCCATATTCCCACCTTCAGTCTCCTAGGATTTCTTCCTACCCCCTCCCCCCCACTAGCCCCCTCTCAATGCCTTCAAGCGTCCTAGGGAGTCTTCTCCCTGTTGCATTGAGAATCATACAATTTGAAGTTATTATTAGCTTAGCCATCTAACATACTGCTTCCTCATGTATTCTAGCTTCCACAGATGAGAAATACCATTCAGCCCTTGAGTCTCTGAGATTGGGATACTTCACTTAGCATAATTGCTTCCATCTCCATCAATTTGGCTGCAAAAGCCATAATATCATCTTCTCTAATGGCCGAGTAGTATTCCACTGTATATATGTACCAAAGTTTTTGTATCCACTTGCCGAGTGAGGGGCATCTGGGTTGGTTCCATAACCTAGCTATAGTAAATTGAGCCGCAGAAGAAGAAATCAGGAAATCTCTCCCAATCACCATCTCCTCCAAAAAAATGAAATACTTGGGCATTAACCTTACAAAAGATATTAAGGACCTATTCAAAGAAAACTATCAAACACTAAAAAAAGAAATTACAGAAGACCTGAGTAGATGGGAAAACATTCCATGCTCATGGTTAGGCAGAATCAATATAATAAAAATGGCCATTCTACCCAAAGGCCTATACAGATTCAATGCAATTCCCATCAAGATACCTATGGCATTCTTCACAGACATAGAAAAAGCAATTCTCAAGTTCATATGGAACAACAGGAGACCCAGACTAGCCAAAACATTACTCTATAGAAAGGAAGAAGTAGGGTATATCTTAATTCCTGACCTGAAATTATACAACAGAGCCATAATAGCAAAAACAGCACGGTATTGGTATCAAAACAGAACCAAAGATCAGTGGAACTGAATAGAAGATCCTGAGACAAACTCCCATATCCTTAACTATTTGATATCTGATAAAGGGGGCAAAAGCATAGTGTGTAAGAAAGATAGCTTGTTCAACAAATGGTGATGGACAAATTGGACACCCATGTGTAGACAACTGAAGTTGGATCCTTATCTTTCACCCTGCACCAAAATTAAATCAAAATGGGTCAAAGATCTGGATATTAAGCCAACAACTTTAAACTTACTAGAAAAAGAAGTAGGGTCAACACTACAACTCATAGGAGTTGGCAGCACCTTCCTCAACAAAACTTCCATGGCACAAGCAGTAAAGTCAAGAATAAATGAATGGGATGCAATTAAACTACAAAGTTTTTGCACAGCTAAAGATCTAGTCAAGAGCATCATGAGAGAACCTACAGAATGTGAGAAAACCTTTGCCTGCTACACCTCAGACAGAGGGCTAATATCCAGAATATACAAGGAACTAAAGAAACTAAACACCAACATCACAAACAATCCAATCAATAAATGGGCTATGGAGCTAAAACGAAACTTCTCACAAGTGGAAGTACAGAAAGCCCATAAATATATGAGAAAATGCTCTACATCATTAGTTATAAGAGAAATGCAAATCAAAACTTCAATGAGATACCACCTCACTCCTGTTAGAATGGCAAAAATGAAAAATTCTAACAACAAATGCTGGAGGGGCTGTGGGAAAAGAGGAACACTGTTACACTGCTAGTGGGACTGAAAACTGGTTCAGCCACTATGGAAAGCAGTGTGGAGAAGCCTCAAAAAATTAGGGATGGAACCACCTTATGACCCAGCTATCCCATTCCTGGGTATTTTCCCAAAAGAGTTAGAATCAGCATATTATAATGATGTGGCTTCCTCAATGTTTATAGCAGCTCAATTTACTATAGCTAGATCATGGAACAAACCTAGAATAACCTTCTAATTGCATTTTATTGTTGCTTCTAATTGAGATAACTTTGTATTAAAGAGAGAATTTGATTAAGAAGAAATGTTACATTCAAGTCCATATGTATTATATATTTTTCTATTTATTGTTACAAAAACAAGATCCTATCTTTTCAACTTTTTAAAATTTTTCATTGTATTAGGAGTCTTAGTTCAGGTTCTCTTTCTGTCTTTGTGTTATTCTCTCCCAATAAGTAGCTACATATCTTCCTCACTTGTTCAAATCATTTAAGATATGAATTTCAAATGTAGATTATTTTTTGAGTTTTAAGAATTTTATATTTTCAGTTTTAGCTTGGAAGGAGATAAACTACTTGAATTCAGAATGCCCAGGACCAAAGTCTTAAGGAGACTGGCAATGAGTTCTCCATACAATGCTGTTAGACACGTGACCAAAATAACCCAAAATGCAATGCTCACAGGTCAACAGAGAGTCAGAGTATCTACTACTCATCACCACAATGCAAATTTTAAAAATTATCTACTAGCAGTCTAAAAACTGATGACAGAGGTCATAGAGTGTCATTGTCTACTGTTTCCAGATTCACACGAGCATGCTGGCAGTATATGCCAGATTACCCATTTATTAAAGTATATATGTGAGAACAATGGACAAGGATTCTTTGAGAGACAGTTTTCCATCAGAGTCTTGAACCACTGCACATCCTTCAGAGCAGAGGCCAGGATCATCTTTGTCCAAACTCTTTTCCAGGCTGTGTTTATAGCAGAAGCCCTGTGAACAGAAAGAGCATCTCATCCTCTGAAGCAAAGGGCAGACTTCTGACTGACTGGTATAATAAAAATATTATCTCTTTCTAGGACATGAAAAATATCCAGGTAGGTGAATACCTTCCTTTTCACAAAATATTCTAGGTAGTCAGATTTCCACAATTGGTCCAGCTATCACCATTCCATACAGCAAAATGAGACTCAGTGGAAATCCAGGTCAGGCGTCATTCCTAACTCCTACTGGGCAGGTTGGCTGACCTCTAGGCATATGGCAGTGTGCAGCCTTGAAAGTTGCCTGGGAGAGTGGCCATGTGTTCAGACTACAGTGAAAGGGGAGATCTGGGTAGGAAGAGCGTAAGCACGCAAAAGTGCAAGTTTTTAATTCATAGAAGGGGGAAGTGTATGTCTGTAATAATCTAGACGTGAAATCTAATGCACATCTAAACATGACAGAATTGAAGTTGCGTGAATACCTAAGAGAAACAAAATTATGCCAAATCCTTAAAAATTATAAAAAAAGCACTGCCAAATGTAAGAAATGAGTTAGGATAAATAAACATTAACATGGTTCAACCATGTGTTGACCAATTTAAAAAAAGTTTGAAAGATAAAAAATGTTGGTAAAGATGTGGAAGAAATGAGCCTTTGTACACTGTTAGTACAAATTCAAGTTAGTAGAGCCCATTGATGAAGCAGCATGTAGGTCCCTGAAGAAACTGGAATTAGAACTTCACATGATCCAGCATTCCCAACCCTGAGTATATATCTAAAGAATTTGAAATCACCATCTCAAAGATACATCCACCCTCTTGTATTTATTGCAGAATTACTTATGACCAGGATATGGAATCCAACTCAAGAGTCCACCAGTGGTGAATAGATTAAAAAACGCAGTATACACATGCAGATGTTACTCAGTCTTTAAAAGGAGGGAGATTCTGTATTTTGCAACAATATATATTAATCTGGAAGATATTGTGCTAAATGATATAAACCAGGCACAGAAAGATAAATACTACATGATACTATTGTTTATGGAACCTGGAACAACCAAATTCATAGCCATACAGCATGGAATGACAGATATAAGAGGTGATGTGAGGGTGGCATGGAATGGAGAGGTATTTGTCAAAGGGTACAATGAGCTTCAGTGAGAAGAATATGTTTCTTAGGGCTCTTTCACTGCACAGTGAGTATAGTTAACAATAAGGTAACTTACATTTCAAAATTGCTAAACAGTGCATTTTAAATGATTCCACACATCCCCAGGAAAATAATGACTGTGGAGGTGGTAGATGTGTGGATTAGATGATTTAATGGTATCACATTGTAGCTCATAAATAAACACAAGTAGATTTCTCAGTTAAAAATAAAGAAGAAAGAAGTTGTAATGTTGGCATCTTCAGATTAAAAAATAGGGATTATTTCTTGGTGGTAGTAGGAAGTTCGTGGAGTTTGAGGAAAAATATAAAGACAAATAAGACTAGTGAGGACTTTGTGTAAGGTAAGGTGCATGATTAACTTTTCCCTTCAAAGTCTAAAAACATGAGGCTATTTATGTCATATCCTTCTCATGAACCTTTTTGACTCCACTACAGACAGATTCAAGTTCAGCCTTCTTATTCCAACATTTGAAAGTGTCATCCATTATTGCCTTATGAGCCTTCATTCTTGTTCGTTTCCTTCATTGTGTCAATTATTACTTCCCAACATCTCTTGCTGTTTAATGTTTCTATGACTTGGTGTCACCTCTTGAGTTATCTGCTTTCTTTACTCATCCATGATCAATTCCTGCAAGCTGAGGCTCCGGCTCCACCATTCCCCGACACAGCCACCATCCCCTCCTCTAGGAACTGAGTCTCATCAGGTTACATCTTTTTTCTCAAAATTCCAAGAGGTTTGCAACTCTTCATCAGACAACACCCGAAGCCTTGCCTTGGACTAGAGGAAGGGCAGGATTCAATTCGTTATTTGATTCCCTTCCTCTTGGAAGCTCATCCTCTGCCTCTTTCCCCACCACTCGCTCTGGCCCAGCCATCTTGGCCTCTGCTATTTGACACACTCAGGTGCTTCTGCCCCAGCTCTTGCTCTCACAGTTCTCTCTGCCCAGCCCTTTCTCCTGCTGAACTGCATGGTTGCTTCTCTTCTTTTTCTTTCAAATGCCTGCTCAAATGTTGCCTTCACTTTTTTCGTAACTGTCCCCTCCCATTGTTCTCAATCTTCTTAATGTTCTATGCATCTTGCATGACACCTTACATCTTACATGCTTACAATTCCATGTTTGTGTCTTCTTCTGATTTTACTTTAACCTCTAGGAGATGAGTTTTTTCTTTATTTCTCTAAAAGCAGCATCTCCAGTTCTAAGAATATGGGATTGCACTTATTATGCCAGCAGTAAGCATTTGCTGAGTGAATTTGTGTATTTTGTGTGCATTGTCTATTATCCGGGAATATCTGTCTTTTCATTTTCAGACTTTGTACATTCATTTCAAAATCCAGGACAAATAGCATTTCTTCCATTAGGCCTTTGTCAATTCCCCCAGTTATAATTAAATGCTTTTTCTGAAAGATTTCAAAATATTTTAAAGCCCTTTTTTAGACTCTTTTAACATTGTATCATGCTTTCAAGTTGCTAAGTGCATAGCTGTCCCCCAGTACAACATAAACTACTTTTAGTTATGGCTATATTGAGAGGGATCACCTGCCATGGGCCCCAAGGGTTCCTAGTATGTGGAATTGCCAGATAAAATAAAGGATGCCCAGTTACATTTAAATTTCAGATAAACAACAAATGCAATACTCGGAGCACACTTATACTAAAATATTTATGCTCTTGAATTTCAATATAAATTCTGGGTTATCTCTGGGTTTATTTCCAATCTTGCTGAAGGCATAAAGGTATACATAATGTCTTCCAGAAATGAATATAAGTAAATCCTTGCACTCTGTGGCTCTCCATTTCTGTTCCTTTCAAATACCCACTGGTACTGTAGCCCCTACAATCACTTATTTAGGCAAACTTGGAAGAAAATAGTTGATGCTTAATTTATTTAAAAAATATAATGAACACACTAATAATCCCCTCAACACATTTCCCCTCCCCCATCACACATTCCAGTAGAACAAATCTGTACCTTTTTATCTTTAGGATCACTTAAGATCGTGACAATTTCATGTTTTAGGGTGCTTGTGGCTTTAATGACTCACAGTGTAAAATAAATTCTTATTGTGGAATAGTATTTGATTTATGGAAGAGGTGCAAAGACGACTCTGAGAATTCCATGCACATTTTTCCCAATCCCCCCAAATGCTATCATCTTGTGTGTCAGTGACACCTTTGTAAGAACTAAGAGTTGGTCTGACATCATTAACCAATGGCTTGGGTGTGTGTAGATTTCTCTGGTTTTCTCATTAATGTCCACTCCCTCCAGGATTCCACGTTGAGTTCAGATGTCACTTCTTCTTAGGTTGCTCTCCACTAAACTATTTGAGTTTTCTTTTTTTATTATCGAAAAGTTGAAGTGTACTATCTAATTAGTAGAAGGTGTTATTATCTTTCTTATGAATGTCTCTGAGGCAATGGGGAATTGTGATTACTGTGATTAGACTGGTCCTATCCCTGTTGAGAGGAACAGCAACAAGGTAGCACACCATCTTTTTCCATCTTACCAGGGGCTCAAGGTGGCAGTGTGACCCATGACCTTGTTGACCCTGGGCACATGAGTCGGTCGTGCTTGCAGCTGTCTCTGCTACAAACAGGCAATTATTCCTTTCCATGAGAGTGACTCCCTACCTTGCTTGGTCTGCATGCTCATGAGCTGCTTTTCATCCGTGAGCTTCCACAGGCATAACTTTCTTAGATATATAAGAAAAGATGTTTGAATTATAGGTGTGGAGCTGTATTTGCCTCATTAGAATGATTGTGGAGTACAAAATGAAGGCATGCTCAAGCTGTCCACATATGACTGCAGAGTGTGGTGAGACTAGAATATTTAAATAATAATTTGGAGCTAATAGTAAATTAAATAAAAATAGATAATATTCTTTTCAATTTATGGTATCATTCACAGGGATGGCAATAGATCCAATCTATTGTTTTTAACCCTCTCCAGTTGCGTTTTCCAGGAACATACTGTGAAAGACGAGCAATCAGAAGTGTTGTGAGATGAACTGGTAAGGGAGACAGGAAGAGGGAATGGAAAATAAGGAAGGCCAGGCTGGTGTTCCCAGTGAGTGTCCTAGAAATGGCGAGTGCCCACCTCCTCATAGCTGTGGGACAGGAGGCAGGGATCTACGCAGAGGAAGTGAGCCTCTGCTCTCACGATGGGCTTGGCTTCAAGGTCTGGGAGCTGCTGGGTGTGTCCTTGGTGCTGCTGGCATTTTGGGCTGGCTGGTGATCTTCTGTGGCAGGGAAGTTTGAGTATTCTCGGGCATTTAGCAGACTCCCAGCATTAATCCCCCGGGTCAGGTGCAGCCCACAGTGGTAAAAATGCAAATGTTTCCAGGTCCTGCAACATGTGCCCTGGGGGCCTCCCATAGAGATGGCTGCTGTCAGGAAACTGGTGAATTATTAACTGGTAAAGCTCTTTAGATAAAGGTCCCTTTGGGCTGCCATCATCCATAGTCAATTCAGTGCGCACCACCTCCTAGTAACTAACTGTCAGCCATTAATAAATTGCTCAATTCTCAGGATGAAATGTCATATTTCTTTTGTATTTTTAAATATCAATAAAAATAAATGACATTTTAATTTTTTTCTCTTCATAACTCAAGGATACAAAGACCATAAAAAGTTTAAAATACACACCAGTCACACCACTCTCTTATTACTTTCCATAGGTGTTGAACCCTCGCGTCTGGGACAATGTGAGCACCTATGTCTGGACCATGAAGCACTGTGACCCACCGGCCCCTAAGCATTTGGATGCTTCGCTCCCTTTCCTCTGGGTCCTTCCTGGTTTTTCTGTGTCTCCCTGCACCTGCTTCCCCTCCTGCTCACCCTGCGATGGATCCCTTGCCCTCTCCTCAGCTTTGCCCTGAAGTCTACCTGCAGGCATCTGTGGTGAGTCACACGTGGCCACACCTAGACTCCCAATATGCTGTCTGAATGCACAGAGTTCTTTTCCCCGATGCAGCATTTACTAATTTCTACGGTATTGTTACCTGGCTCCACACTGAACACAGGCTTTGGTACCTGTTCCCGAGTCCCATGGTAGGAGACAACCAGTCACATGAGGACAGTCCCCACCGTGCATCCTTGTCTACCCTGGGAGAAGCCGCACATTTGCTCAACTCAGTGGTTCCCAGTTATTCCTGCCACTGCCAGACTTGATTACAAGATCACACTACGGGTTGCAGAAAGGTGACATCCAAGCAGATGTACCAGGGCATTGACTGACTCAATCCAGAATGACCCGCTGTCCTTGGGATAAGCTCTAGCCATAGGAAAGAATCAAAGTGACCTGAAGGTTGTCCCCCTTCCCTCTTTCTCCAGGTCTCTTTTGAGGCATCCACTTCTTAACTGTTCTTTGGACAAGATGGGTCTGCAGGATGAGCCACCTGCTTGCCTTCTGTGGCTCGTAGTAAGAGGTGGCCGGGGTGAGTGACAGCACTGTAGTCCCGCTCCGCCACACCCTCACCTCTCCTTCTTCACTCTCAGGAATCTCAAGCACAATTCCAATACAATGCATCTGTTTTCTAGACACATCATGCTTAAAATAAAAGTATTTATTAACTGTTTGTTTGGAGGAAAAACTGAAGACAGAAATTTCAAAATGAATTTGGGAATAAAAATAAGTATCACAAATGACATTCTATGCCCATGTAGCTTCTCTCGGCTTTTATTAAGGAATTGTACATTGATCTTTTACCCTAAGACCAGCATGCAAAACATGATCATTGAACGAACAAACTGGGTATTATTTCATTTAAAATCACGACAATTTCCACTGAAGTGGTGAAAATCCAAACCGCTGGCAGGAGCAAGTACTGGTGAAGATGTGGAACAAGAGGAAGTGGCAGGCATTCTGGTGGCTGTGCGAAGCTATCTCCACTTAGGGACACAGGTCTGTGATCTCTGCCACACCTGAATGTGCTCTGACCTTATGGCCCATCAGTCTTGCTCCTTATCCCAATAGGCTTAAACTTATGTTTACTCAAAGCCCTGCGTGGTGGGTATTTTAATCATGGGAGAGGCTACACGCGGGTGGTGAAGTGTGCACTTTCTGCACAGTTTCGCTGTGAATCTAACACTGCTCTAAAAAAATAGTCTGTAAAATATTGTCATTTCAGTAGTCCCCCAAATCCATTTTTCCTGAGAAGTACACAAGTATTTCTGTTCCCTGAATCTGTTATTGAAATGCTCAGTGTTTTCACATCCATGACGAATGGCCACATCAGGAATTCTGTGGAAACACGCATGCTATCTGTTCAAAAGCCCTGCGTGAGGTATCTGTCTCTTCTGGATCCTCTACAATGGTGAGTTGTGTTTTTTTTTTTTTTAAGAGAGAGGGACCATGAAAGAGAGAGAGCAAGAGAGAGGGAGAAGAGAGAGGAGAGAGAGAGAGAATCAATTTTATTTAGTTTTTCGTGTGGCTTTTGTTGCTCTAACCCTTGGTTGTGTAGGTAGAGCTGGGGTTTTAACCCACATCCTGCACATGCCACTGTGGCTCGGTGGTTACCGAGAGTCATTTTTTCAAATACTCTGTAATTTGCATCCCTGTGCTCATGCTTGGCCACGTCACATTTTCAAACAGCATGTATTAAATATTAGGTTGAATATGTGAAAGTAAAAGTACAGATTCTGTTTAATGCAGCTATATTTACAGGAGTGTTAAGACCCCGTGGCACATTGTTTAATTGGATGAGGACAAGAGTTGAAGGTGGGTCACCAGCAAAACTGGCTGTTTTCATCTCACAAAATCCCCCAGGAATTGCTAAGAGCCTTTGCTGGTTGTGTGCTTGGGTGCGTGTTTACACATGCAATAAAAGTCCAAGCAGTCTCCGGTAATGAGAGTCTGGTGAGAGGGAATGGAAAAGACCAGGGACTTGTCTATTTGTACGGAGGACAGCACATCTGGGGACAAAGCTTGTTGGACCAGTGTGAGGAAGAAGAAAGTGGCTTTTAGATCACAGGAGAAAAGGGGAAAGTTGGAAGACACGCAGGGCAGATAGAGACGCATGAGAGGACCACACTGCCTTCCTATTTCGGTAAGGAAATAGCCGGTGGAGGAAGAGAGGTGAAAACAAATATGGACGTTATTAAAACTTTCATCAAGTTTTCTTACTGGAATTACTACTCTTTTAACTGTTAAACCTAATTTCATTTTAGTTTCTCTCGGTTTTCTTCCCCAAATTCTTATCATGCCTATGCCTATCATCCCACCCTCTCTTTATCCAAGAAAACATGGCTATTGGGATTTCAGTTGAACACTGGATGAACTGTCAGTGTAGCAAAGATGTTAGGATAGCCTGTGCTGATGTGACCATGGGATGGTTGTCATCGTATTTGGATATTGCCTTGCTTTTAAATGGTTTTATTTGTTTGTCTTTTTTTTTTTTGTACCAGAATTGAACCCAAGGGTGCTTAACTTTTGAGTCAAATATCCACCCCTTTTTATATTTTGAGACAGGGCCTCTCTAAGTTGCTGAGGCTGAATTTGAACTCGTGATCCTCCTGTCTCAGCCTCTCAAGTAGCTGAGATTATGGGCTTGGGCCACCACACCTGGCTTGCTATCTAATGTTTAAAAGATCACCATAGGAAAAAGTTTTAATCATAATCTGCTTGATTTCTTAGGTCTATTTATATCTATTCCACAATTTCAATCTGGGCCTCAGAGGTCAACGGTACAGCGTGTTTGAGGAACGCAAGCAGAGTGACTGAACAAATATCAGATAGACACAGGTTAAGCTAAGGTAGATTATTTGGCAAAGTTGGCGCCTTGAACTCTAGGAATGCTGGATGGCTGGAAGGAAGCCCAGGCAACCCCATGCTTATCCTGCAGAACACAAAGTAGAGGCCGAGGCTGCAAAATCTCCTTCTCCACATCAGTCGTGTTGGAACCTCTACCCTTTCTTGTGCTCATTGGCTTCCTCCACTTGGTGGGAAAACCACGCCAAGGACCACTCCCAAGACCCGTATCATGAGATTTTGACCAAACAGAAAATAAAAGCTCTTTGTTAAATCTACTGAAAAAAGATATCTAAGAGAAAGACCTGAATTGAGTGCAGGGTGCTGGCCAGGCCATGACACTGCAGACCTGAGGGTGCATCAGGGCCAGCAGCATGGTGCTGCTGCCACAGGGGACAGTTCTCCAACAGGAGGTGGCCGTGGAGTGGCTGTGAGGCCCACAAGCTCAGCACATGGATCCTGAGTGCACACAGACCAAGGGATCCCCGGAAGAAAATGCAAACTGCTGCTGGGAATACATGGGGCCACTCAGAGCTGCAGCTCTTTATTATGTGCTGTTTGCAGGTTTGAAATGGTGAGAGTTTTAAGATGTCATGAACAATTACTGTAGACAGAGACAGGAGGGAGAGAGGTAGACACAGAAATGGAGATGGAGACTATTTTTGTCTTAATGTTTTTGAAAAGCAACACAGATTTTAAAAACCACTTGTTTCTCCAGAGAGCGTTTTCAGCCTCTCTGCTCAGAAGCATTAATGTTAGTCTTGGATTCCAGAGGACAGCAGCCATCTTTGGAGTAAAACTGAAGTCATTTGAGATTCAAACTATTACACAACCCAGAGGGTGGAGGGGTCCTAAATTCCCATCATCTGGAAACACAGCTGTTCAACTTCTTTGTTTGTTTTTTGTGCACTTAGAGTGTGAAACACTTAATCTTATTGACTAGATATTGTTTGAACAGTTTCAGTTCAACCTCAGTAAGAACTGCTTGAGAAATCCATCTGGTTGAAACACTTAAACAAACTAACTACTACAAATGATGCGGAATAAAATTATCCAGGTGGCATAAGCCACTGGTGAATAGTTCATGCTTAATAGTCATTTCTACTGCTTACCTAAATTATACAGAAATATGCAATTAACACTTGTGCAGTTTAGGGCATTGTTGCTGTTGTTATTGTGATTCTTTTGTTTTATTATTACCAGCCACTCACTTAATTGAAATTATCCTTGCCTTAGAGACCCAGATTTTCTTTATGAGAGTATTGCATTCAATTAACAGTATCAACTATGAGCGGGGGGTGGGGGGGATATGGGACTTAGAGTCATTTATAAATGTGGCTGAAATGTTACCCCAATTGCCCATCTTTGGTTTCCTTGTTGGTAAAATTGATTTATAAGAGATGCCTTGTCAAAGGCTGAGCAGTTCTCCGGAAAACCTTAGGGAAGAGAGGATCTGAGGATCACTCAGATTTTTGTTTTCAGAAAATCTCTTTGGTGGCAAGAGAGGGAGAATAATTAGAAGAACATAAGCTTCTAGAAATTGATAATTTTTTATGAATGGAGGCAAGGAATGCAAATTAGTATAGAATTGTCAGGACCCAGAGATAAAGTAGCGTCTATGAACGTGACTCAAAGCTCAGAGTGGTAAAGAGGGCAGATTCAGGTATCAGTACATTTGTGGATTTCCCAGGCTGTTACAGTGTGCAGACCATGCTGTGAACCCATGATCTACAGAATCAGTAATGTGCTAAAGGTTGGACAAGGTAAATAAGCGGTTCTTAACCCTGATTATAATTGGGATTCAGCCTGTTAGATTTTTAAGAAACAGGAATGTCCTAGTTTTGTTCACATACATTAAATCTGAATCTATGATGAAGAATTCAAGCATAGTGTTTCTTAAAATCTCCCTCAGTGACTCTAAAGTATTGTCCATCTTGGGAATCTCTCAGAAATAAGGAAGTGGCTAGGGAAATCATGAAAATTCAGGTAGGTGGAGATGCCAAATTCTAGGAAAGTGAACATATCAAAATTAATAAGTTTGAAGTGAAATGACAGAGGGAATTATTTTTGTGTAATATTGTGAATGTGTTGAATTTAAAGTACCTAAATGAGCCACCTGATAAGGATACCTAATGGGAAATTAGGTTTGTTACTCTGGATCTCAGAAAGGAGGTACTGATTAAAAGCTTATGTTGCTATACCATGGTAGCTAATGCAATGAGCAAACATAAGAAGTCCCAAGAAAACCATGGAAAGTGGTGATCATAGAAAAATTAAGCTGCAAACCTGGGTAACACAAAAAGAGGGCCTGGGGAGAAGGGGAATGTGCTTCATTCTTTTTATATATATATTTTTATATAGTTTTTTTCTTTTTTTAATTTTAATTTTTATTTTTGAACAACCAAACAAATTTTTAACAAAATAATATAAAATGTGTATAGTTTTCTTTATATGTAAAGAGAGAGACACTGGGAAGCACTATGGTGCATACTCAGAAAGGAGACTGCTAACATAGGTGATTGGATCCAGCCATTGGCTGTAGAATACATACCAAGGAAAATTGGAAATGCAAAGAGAGAAGTTGCTCCAAACCGTATGCAGATGAGCTCATTTGAACAGCCTTGCAAAGTCCCCCCACCTCCCAAATGACGATGAATTTATTATAAGACAAAAAATTACACTTAGGCTACTGAGGCCCCTTCACTATCTCAGCTAGACCAAAGCTATAGAGCTTTGCATTGGTCCGGAATTGGTAACATTTTAAATTCTATAAATTAATTAACTTGCTTTCAATAGTTGGAGAACAATATTTAAATCCTAATGTCTTTCCTACTGGGAAACATATAATGATAGAGTAAAGGAGATTTCCTTGTGTTTTCTTTACTTGCATCTTGGGAAATAGAACAAAACTGCATTTCACAGCCAAAGCATATTTTGGCAGAGACTTTCAGGGTTGTAAAGTAAAGAAGCTACTCTAGCCTCTGGAATTTAAATAAGTAGTTTAATTAATTAGGAAACTATGACCTGGTCCATGAAAGCATTCTCAATATTTGTGGGTTAAGTAGCTCTGAATCATAACAATTGACCTTTATCAATTAAACATGCCTAGAGAGAACTATGGCGTTGTTAGATTTATTATTAATGTGTGTTAAATACGATTTATTCTCTTAAAACACATTCTTTTTTGCCGTGTTAGTTGTGCCACATCCTCACTTAGACCTGGAGGACCGCGGCTTTCCTGTTTTCTCATTTTTGGACGCCTTCTCCCACACAGGCAGGAGCCGTGGAAAACATGGACCATTTCTCCTCTGTCATATCTGCTAGTGCTTCCAGGTGGCTTCAGAAGTCCATATCCTAACACTGGCCTCAGACGCGGGCGCTCTCCAGGTAACCCATCACCTGGAGGGGGGCATGGCATCCAGGTAACCCATCTCATGGAGAGGGGCATGGCAGCCAGGTAACCCATCACCTGGAGAAGGGCGTGGCATCCTGGTAACCCATCTCCTGGAGAGGGGCATGGCATCCTGGTAACCCATCTCCTGGAGAGGGGCATGCCATCCAGGTAATCCATCACCTAGAGAGGGGCATAGGATCCAGTAACCCATCACCTGGAGAGAGGCATGCCATCCAGGTAACCCATCTCCTGGAGAGGGGCATGGCATCCAGTAACCCATCTCCTGGAGAGGGGCATCACATCCTGGTAACCCATCTCCTGGAGAGGGGCATGGCAGCAATGAGATCATTATGAGAACTGAATGGAGGCTTCCAGGTAAAATTTTGACCAGCAAGTTTTCAGAGAAAAAAAAATCCATAAAAGCAAGCCTGTACTGTTGTTATAATTAAAAGTAGTAACATTTGTTCCCTGAAACTTTAAATCCCTCATTTCCAATGATATTGAGAGTTGAAAGCAGTCCAAACACTGTGAACTAACTAGTACATGCATTTTCAAGGGATTCTTTTGTGGTAGATTTTAGAGAAATAGCCACTCATTCTATGTGAACGGAGTCAATTTCTACAGCTGGCACAGCCAGCTGGAATCTGAACTTCAGCCTCCTGTACATTAAACTCTTCACCAAATACACAAAAAGTCCTTACTTTGCCAATCTCTCTGTTGAAGGCTGAATGAATACATTCCATCCCTCTCCCCAAAAAGATGTTGGCACTTGAGTCCCCTCAAAGTGAATACGACATGAATATAATACACCTTATGTGGTAAAAAGGAACTTGGCAGGTGGGATTAAGGTATGGATTTTAAAATGTTGAGACATCCCAAATATTCCAGGTGAACCCAGTGTAATCAGATATTGTCACAAGTGTCTTTTAATCACAAAAGTGGCAGAGAAAGAGTTGTCTACAGAGGACAAGACACTGTGACCTCAAACGCAGAGTGATATGGCCACAGAGCATTGCATATTTGCAAGGGCCAGAAACCAACTAGAAAGGCCAAGAATGCATGCCCCTGGGCACCCAGAAGGAACCAATGCTGTCCACACCTTGCCTTTAGTGTTGCAAGTCTCCTTTCAGGTCTTCAGGTCACCAGACATGTAAGAGGATGGGCTAATGCTCTTTGAAATTACAAAGTTCGTGACAGCGAGTTACAGCTGCTGTAGGAGACTGCAGCAGCCACTTTTCAGATACCCTTAAAAACTCGCTCACTCTCCATTGGGTTCAAGCCTCTGCTCCAATGACCCTGCCTCGCAGAGAACTTCAACACAACAAAGAGCATACCCACAGATTCAGACACCAAAAAGACTTCAGATTTCTCGTAGCTTACAACTGGACGACAGTAAAGCCACATCTGAAAGATCTAGCCAAATAGTTAATGTAATGATAGAATAAAGATATTCCTCGACATTCACAAATTCCAAATATTTCCTGTATAACTTCATTTTTTCTCAAATCAATTATAAGAGGAGCTTCATTCTAATATGGGAGCATTTTCAGAAGAAAGAAGGTAGCAGCATCAGGAGGCCCAGGGTGCATCACCAAACTGGCAGAGAAGGGAATTCCAGGACAGAGATGTGCTCACCATGAAGAGAACCACAATGGGAACAGGTGGGAGGTGCAGGAGCCCTTGATTCGGGGACAGAGGTGACCCCATATGAGTGAGATGGATTATTGCACAGAGATCTGTGTTCAATTACCAGTAAGCACATGGAAAAGTAACTAAATGAGAGTTACTACATGGAAAATAACGCATAACCTAAAGGATGATTAATCCTGATTTACCCTGTGGCTTAACTCTGAATAGTAGGCATAACGGTGCAGGTAGAACTAAGGATTTGCTCAGAAGTATGCACGTTTTCATATGCAGGAAGAGGGTGGAGGTAGGGTAGGAAAAGGAGTCATGTCATCATTTTAAGAAAAACAGCATGTCTACATTTAAGGAGTGAAAAATAGGGATATAATTTGGTATTTAGAAATCTGGAAGAAAGGCGCAAAGACTTGGCCAAAGTCATTGATAATGGGGTAAGGACAGTGTGTGGGAGTTCTGATTCTTGTCTCTCGAAAGCCTGTAGCCCATTTGGTGGCACACCCCTGACATCCCAGGGACTAGAGAGGCTAAGGCAGGTGGAGCACAATCTCTGGAGCAGCCTCAGCAACGTAGTGAGACTGTCTCAAAATAAAAGTTCTGGGGTATGGTTCCCCGGGATTCAACCCCCAGAACAAAAGGGGAAAATCCTTGTAAATGAGTCAGAAACATCTTGACTCACTTGTATATATGATTTTCATAAAAATAAACATGGAAAAAATAAATTATAATTTGTAATAAGCAAAGCATACAAAATTATATATAATAAAAATAAATCGTATATTTATGGAAAGAAATGATAATATCTATTTAAGCAATAAAAAGAGCAGTATTGAAGTGAAACATAGTTCTTTCCATAAGACAAGACATCTTGGTAAAAATACCAAAATTCCCCCAAGTTCATCTGAAATTCCATACAACTAGAATAACATTGCAACGAGCTAACTTTAATATGGAAGATTAAATGGGTACACTTTGTAAATAAAGTGACTTATTTTGTTGGGGTCTGCCCTTTGCTCTATCAGCTGCCCTGGATCTTGTTGCTGTTTGCATAAGCTCCTTCAGGAGGGGCTGCTAGATTGTATATTGTTAAGCTTGAAAAAACGGTGTGGACTTGGGCTTCAGACATTTCACATTGTATCAACTGCCAATTATTCTAGATCCTTCAAGGGGTGCATGTAGAGGCCTACTGATCAAACGTGTGCCCCCGAAATCCAGGTGTGGCAATGAACAAGCTAATGTAGACAGGCCTCGAGGGGCGGGGTAAAGGCCCTTAAAGAAGAGGCTCCCGCCAGCAGTCCAGAGCTCTTCCTTTGGGAGAGCGCTCTCCTACTTTGCTGCTGGACGTGGTGTCCCTGCTCCTTTGGAAGATGAGCTCTTGTCAGTGGCCGAACCTGCCTATGCCTTGCTCCTGAGCTTCCCAGTCTTCAGAACTGTGAGAAATTGCTGTCTATGTTTGTCCTGAAATAGAGTCTCGTAGCGTTGCCTTGTCTTGTTTGAGATTACCTAATGTTAGGCATTTTGTTGTAGCAGCACAAATGAACGTTGTCTTGAAAGAGAGATGTAAGGTATGGATATATAAAAAGAGAAGTAAAGTTTGGACAAAGAAAGACCGTTTCGGGTCTCTGGCCTGTGGTTTTTCTCATCCCCAGCCCGACCCTCAGGTCAGAACCCGGCTGGACTGGGACATCATTTATAAAAGATGAAGCAGCTTGTAAACTGAGGACTAAATTAGGGAACCAACCCAGATGCCCCTCAGTGGATGAATGGATCCAAAAACTGTGGTATAAATATACCATGGATTTCTACTCAGGAATTAGAAACAAGGAAATTGCAGCCTTTGAAGGTAAATGGATGGTGATGGAAGAAGTCTTGCTGAGGAAAGTTAGCCAAACCCAGACAGTCAAGGGTCGAACGTTTTCATTCATTTGTGGAGGATGGAGCTAATCCCAGGCCTGTGTATTAGACTCAACAAAGGCATAGTAACACATAATCTAGGGCAATCATAGACATGTAGTGGGATGGAGGATAGAGTAGGTGGGGGAAGAGAAAGGGAGGGAGAATAACAAGGGATCTAGGGGCTAATTCTGGTTTAAGTTAATATGCACATCATATTATTACTTTAAATGCATTTATGATTGTAAAATAACTCCATTCTTTAATAAAATATATTTTAAAAATCATTTTAAAAATTTAGAAAATATTATGTACTGGTGCTCAGCATTTTAACAATTAAGATTTCATGAATTCTCTCCCTGATCCCCCTTTTCTATTAGCTAGAATAACTTGGAATCTTGAAGCATATGAAAAACTGAAATGGGTAAGAAGAATTTGAAATCTTTTGCTTTCTAAGCACAAGTTCTCGAAAAGTCTGTGTACAGGGCTGGAGGGGTGGCTCGGGAGTTATAGAACCTGCCTAGCATGGGTGAGTACGCAAGTTCAAACCCAGCACCATGTACAGAACAAAGTCTCGGAGCAACAAAAGCCAAATGAAAAACTAAATAAAAATTGTTTCTCTCTCTCTTTAAAAAAGAAGAAGAAAAAGAAGAAGTCTGTGTACATTCTGTTAGCTGCTGTGATTCACTATGTGTGGCATTGGCATAGTACTTAACTCACAAAATCATAGCTGGAGTTTGCATTTTATCAGATGTGAATGTTTTAAGAGAGTGACTAGGACATGGTAGGGACTGAATAAATGATTTCCTTTTGTTAAAAAAAGATGAAGCCCCTTGGGAAGAGGATGGAAAGACAGACACAGGCTTCATGAAATGAAGTCATCCTAAAACAGGCACAGTGGGGAAGCAGGACTGGTTTGGATAAGGTCTGTAGTCTAGTTAATAATTATATTGTGCCACGAGATGTATCCTGTTCTTAATAAATGCAGGATGGCTTTGTGAGATGTGAACTTTAAGAGAAGCTGAGAGAGACATAACGTTCTCCTTTGACAATATTTGTCATTTGTCTTTAATTTTGAAATTAGTTCAAAATAAAACATCAACAAAAGACAGTGTAACAAAATACTGAAGAATTGGTAAAAGTGCAGATAAAACTATGGATCAAAGAGAATAGAGTCCAAAACTTCCATCTACAAATTACTATTTGGAATAAGATAAAAGTGTCTTCAGTAATTGGTGGGTAAATGAAGAGGTTATTTAGAAAATGACATGAGAAATTTGGCTCACACTCTACTGAAAGATTTGAATACTACCTCAGACCATACAAAAGCCTATTTCGAAAAAATGAATAGAAAGGCAAACCTTTATGCCAAAGGAAGAAAACATTACATTAATTTTGGACACTGTGCTTAGAAGAATATCTGTCAACATTTCCCAAAGAATCTGTGTTGGACAAAAATGAGTATATCAAAACTAAATGCATCAGTTTAAAAAAAGGTAGCAAAAATATGTCCACATGTTTGGAGACAGAATGCTGATACACACTCTTTCTGACATGGTAATAAATACCTGGAGTGGTGGTGCACACCTATAATCACAACTTCCAATGCTGAGACGGGAGGATTACAAGTTCAAGGCCAGCCTCAGCAATCTATCGAGAGCCTAAGAAACTGAACAAGATACTGTCTCAAAATTTAAAAAAAAATAATAATAAAAGGTAAAAGGGCTGAGGATGTTGCTCAGTGACAAAACGCAACTAGGTTAAATCCCCAGTACCAAAAAAATAAAATGAAACTAAATAAGATAGAGCCAGGGGTTTAAATTTATATTGTAAAAATGTAACAATGATATGGAACATCGGTTAACACATGGAAAAAGGTAGTCAACTGCTTCATTAATTTTAGATATACAAATTGTAATGGCATGCCAGTTAAAGCTTGTAACACTGGCAAGATCTTAAAAGAGGGAATACCAAAACACTGTCAAAATTGGAAGAAATGGAAAATCATGCAATACAGCAGGAGATACGCTGCAGAGCCCTTCTAATAGTGAGCCAGCATCACACCCTGAAGTCACCTGCACCTATGGCATAGCTGTCTCCTCCCCAGTGCCCTGAGTGAAGGCCCTGGAGGAGAAACACCCAGAGGTGCATGGGATTTATAAGCTAGCATGCCTTGCCATGTTTCGCTGGAAAATCAAACAAACAAAACCCCCACCCTGAACAAAACAGGTGATGACCTAAGTTGCATAAGAATAATATATAAATGAAAAGTGGTAACATCTGAAAATGGCATGCTATGGAGCAATACAAGTCTCCAAAACATATCTATCTATATATACAAAAGTGGATATGCAATACCAAAGATTGTGCTGTAGTGGAAGAAATGGAATAAGAATCATAGGGAAAATTAATTACATTTACAACATAGTACAACAATAAATCAATAAGCATATTAACATTATGTTTAAAGTAAATTTATTACATATGAAAATGCATGTGTCAATTGGATTGAAAATATAGTTGAGAATGAAAGATGAAAAATAACCAGTAAAATAAAAAAGGTCCTTCTATAATAGGAAAAAAAACAGTAAATAAACTGAAAAATATATTCTTACTGTTATCTTAGCCCATAATAAGATTTAAAATAATAATCAGACCACCATACAATACAGCTATCCCTCTTCTGAGTGTCTTCCCAGAGGAGTTAGAATCAATACATTACTATGACCCAGCAAAATCTATGTTCATAGCAGCTCAATTTACAACAGCTAAATTATGGAACCAACCCAGATGCCCCTCACTGGATGAATGGATCCAAAAACTGTGGTATATATGTACTCTGGAATTCTACTCAGCAATTAGAAACAAGGAAATTATAGCCTTTGAAGGTAAATGGATGGCAGTGGAAGAAATCATGCTGAGCAGTTAACCAAGGCCAGAGAGTCAAGGGTGGAATGTTCTCACTCATCTGTGGAGTCTGGAGCTAACCCAGGCCTGTGTGAAACATAGTCAATCTCATGTATTAGACTGAGCAAAGGCGTAGCAACATATAATCTAGGGCAACCATAGATATTTAAAGGAGGGAGGGAGAGAGTGTGTGTGGGGGAAGAGAATGGGAAGGAGAATAGGGAGGGATCTAGGAGGTAATTCTGGTTTAAGAATACATGCATATCGTATAGTTACTATATATGCATTAATGATTGTACCATAACTCAACTCCTTAATAAAAACTTTAAAAGTAAAAAAAAATAAAATAAAATAAAATAATAATCAGAGCATTACCAGAAGTGGCTAGTGGTGCAGGATGCCCTACTATTTATGACAAGGTATCCAAGCTTAAAATAGTGCTTTCCATAGTGTTTTCAGCTAATAAAATGAATTCCTTAAGAAATCATAGTGGATAGCAAGTTATCAAGTTTAAATCAGTAGATGTGATGTATATTTACAGGTATTCACATATGACTACAATGTATGGTGATGAGTATGAACGACTTCAATTTGTCATTCACATTGACCATAATGAACACTGCATTTGTAGGGGATTTACTTCTTTACAGTTTAAAAATGTTTATGGGATCAAAGAGAAAATTAAAGAGATCATGATGAATAAAATCAGCTTAACCCAGAGATCTAAGGGTCGATTGTCTCCACTCATCTGTGGAGGTGTGGACTAGACCCTGGACAATGAGAAAGTTGGTCTAGTAGCATGAGTTAAATCCAGATAAGATGTAATGCTTTACAATCTAATACTTTTTTTAGAGTTATAATGGGAAGGGGAAGGGAGGGATAAGGGAGGGTAATTGGGGGGGCACTCCTGGGGATAATTGCAATATCCAGAATATATACACATTTTATACACATTTTAT
>PVKS010005390.1:0-18643 GCA_004027875.1 Aplodontia rufa | reverse complement strand
TTAATAAAAAAAGCATTTCAAAAATAATCATAAATAAATAAAATAGCCAATCTTACATATAATAAAGGCTGAGAATAGAGTTCAGTGGCACAGTACTACCCTAGCATGGATGATGCCTTGCCTTGTATAGATCCCCAGCCCTGGGAGAAAGAATAAATGATAAATAAATACATAAATAAGATATTTCAAAAACAGACCAGTAGAAGAGAGGGAGGAGGGGAAGTACTGTGGCTAAAAACGGAGCAAATGTATACCCCATGCAAGTATGATTAGGGACAGCTGCCATGCACTAAGGAAACATTAAGAAGACTGGTAAGTATCAGGAAGTAACAGTGAAGAAAAGGATTAAAACACAAAAGTTTACAAAAAACTCAGAGAAGGAGTTGGAAACAATCTTTTAGTTTATTTGAGGTGAATGGTGGGGTGTGAGTTAAGAAATGTTTATTGAAACAGGAGGGTTTGAAAAAAAAAAGAAAAGAATGGTTTGGGGCTGGAGAGGTGACTCAGTCATAGAGTGCTTGCTTGGGATGTGCAAGGACCCAGATTCAAATCCCAGCACCACATACACAAATAAATGAAAGGAAAACTAAAACCCCAATGAAAACAAAACAAAACAAAACAGCATTAACTCTCTCTTCCCGTTCTGCCCCAAGAAAGAAGGTTGACTGCAGAAGGTCCCTTAATAGGCTTAATGGTAACCTGAAACATGAATACAATCAATTCTAAATCATAAACTCACTAATCTATCTATAATTGTTTAACTATTGGCCTGAAAAAGAATTGGTGATTGACGCCTCAGTTCTGTAGTCTTCTATAATTCTCTAAAACATTTTCCCATATTCTCATCAGTGCTGTGGAAGTGTGACACACCACAAACTCCTTTGCACTTCTAAAGCAAATTTTCAGGTGAAACTCCTTTTACAATCTCTTGAAAGAAATTATATATTTTACCCTAAATATGAGAAGAACTGTTGTTTCATCAGGGAGTTTGCTTGTCCGGGATCATCTTAGCCTCTTCCTTGGTTTTGACCATCTATATTTTATTGCTCTTCTCTTCACTTATTCTGCAGTTTGACTGCACGCATCACCTGTTGCCAAAGATTTTCTGTCAATCACTGTTTTATTACAATTATACAGCCAGCTCTTTTAATTGCAAACATGATTTCAGTGCATATGTTTTTTCTTAAGATATAACTTTCGGGGGCTGGAGCGGTGGCTCGGCGGTTACAGTGCTTGCCTGGCATGTGCAAGTACACGGGTTCAAACCCCAGCACCCACATACACAACTAAGTGTCTGAGCAATGAAAACCATGTGAAAAACTCAATAAAAATTGATTCTCCCTATCTCTGTCTCTCTCTCTCTCACTGTCCTTCTCGTTTAAAAAACAAAAAAGATATAACTTTCAGTAATATGATATCATCAACCAAGAAATATCTATTGTTACAAATTTAACACCCATGTTTTTTAAAATGATTTTTAATATGGGAAATACAGTTTATACATAATTTATTATGTAATATAATCTAGAAACTCCATTACTCTTTGTCTATAAAATGCAAAGTAGCTTGGAAATCTTGAGTTTTTATAATTTTCTCCTTTGAATAATACTTTATATGCTATATATTAGTATCACTAAATAGGATTAATTAGTGGTGCATCTTTATATGAAAATGGCATTAAAATTTTCTCCTGATCCTACTCTAGCTGAAGTGGAACTAATTGCCAGTGTTACTCTTTTTCATGATAATTCTGAGTGCTTAACATATTTTGCTTCATCATATATAAACTACAAGTAAACTTTAGGGTTAACGTATTATCTGTCACTCAAATGCCTATTTGGCAGATCAGTGAACTTTTATTCCTAAAAAATTATTTCATATAATATTCCAAGCTTCAATTTATAAACTTACTTTTTGAGCTGAACTTGTGGAATTTGGTGGTAATTATAAAATAATTCATATTCTTTTCCTTGACTGTTGAAAATATCTGCCCTCTATCACATTACTGATCTATTAGTATTTATATGTTCCATGTAGTTATCTTAATTTGGGTTGAATTTTCAAATATCTTTTTCTATTGTCTTATTTCATTTTTAATTTTAAAGTATTTTGTGGTTTTTTCTATGTAATGAAAGTGTTAATTTATTTAGAGAAAATCTATTGTAACATTATCAAGAAACAAAAGCGGTGGAAAACTGATTAGCAAAACCAATTCAGTATCAAGATAGGTACATTTCATCTTAAGAATTATAGAGTTCTAAGAGAAATAAAATTTAATTGGAACATAATTGGTAAGCAAGAGTCCTGTCACTTTTGAATGCCAAATAAATTAATCTAACTCCAAAGTTGAGTTTCTAAACTTTTATTGAAAGATAATAGCTTATTCAAATTTCCTACTCACATACTCTAATTCCAATACTCTCAAATGAGAAAAATACCTGGAATGAAGGCATTTTAAATAGTCATCATTAAGCTGGTTTCATAAGACAATTTGATTCTGGATACTAATGTTGAGCATCAGAGGAGATGATTCTCCTTATACTGGAGGTTGACTTCATCCACATAGTTCAGGATGGTGGTCACTATGAGAAGTTCGGTGAGAATGAGGCATGTTGTGGGAAGAGGAGGTCATCAGAAATGAGGACTCTCCGAGAAGTGCCTGAAATTGGAAGCTGGAAAGTCTTGACATATGGCTCTTTGCCTGGCATGGCATTGCCAATTATCTATGCTTATTTCTTTATCAACAGTCTCTTTGACCACTATAGACACCCTCAGTGACCCCAGAGTCGGAGTTCCTGACCTTTGGAATGAGAAACATTGAATGCAAACAAGCAAGAATTGCTCAAAGCCATGTTATTTTTGAACTACAAAATGGCTTGCACGGTTAAAAATAGAAACCTGAATACAAGTGTCAACACTCACATGAATGGAAAAGCTCAGTGTCCTTTTTCACATCCAGCATCCTTGCTAAAGTGGAGAGTGTAACACAGTCGCAGAGGGTCAAGTGACTGCCAACGGGCTCCTGCACAAAGCAGCACTCTAACACAAGTTACTGTTTTTAAATTACCTTTTACTGCTATCTCACAATACTTAGAATTACTGAATCCACACTACTTATAATTTTATTTAAATATAAATCTGCATATTTATTTTCCATTGAATTTTAAAGAGAGAGGGACAGTGAGAGACAGAGAGAAAGAGAGAGAGAGAATCAATTTTTAATTTTTATTTAATTTTTCACGTGACTTTCATTTTCATAGTTCCAACTGTTCTTGTGTACTTGATGCTGGGGTTCAAACCCACATACTCACACATATCAGTCAAGCACCATAACTGCCGAGCCACTGCTGGGCTCTAATTTTTACACGTACACCTCAAGAGAGCAAAAACACATGTAATTTTGTACTGAAGATTCCAAAAACAAACAATGATAAATGATGATAATGTGGTTTTACAGACAAGGGCAAGGTGCGAGCTATTCACTTGAAATCTCCTAATAAAATATATTTTCTTGTAATTCCGAATGTTTCCCACCAGGAAAACAGATTTACACCAAGGTTGTGGTTAAAATGTAGGAGTTGAAAATGATTTCAGAGAGATAGGCACGACTTTAAATCTTAGAGTATTGCAAGTCAGGCAGATGATCATAAATCTAGGGATTAAATATGTAGACATTTATTCAAATGAAATTTGAAATATGAATGGGATATGAAATGGAAGCACTATTATGAAGTTTTTCTTATATTAGAGATTACCTTTTTCTTATTTTAAAATCTTGCATGATTTATCTAATTATAATACAACTAAATTACATGGAAGAATCTTGCTGATTAAAACATGTCTGGAGAGCCCTCTGGTGTGCTAGTCTATAAAATGATCTGGAAAACCTGGACTCTCATTTCAGGAATTCATCCACTGTGTCATTATTGAATACATGTGAGATGTTGTATGAAGAAGACTGTGATGTTAGTAAAGATAGTTATCCAGAGGCCTTACAACACCTAATTCCCACAGGCACAATGAATACCTCTGAACGTACAATGAGTATCTGTGTATATAAAAGGAATACTCTGAATATACAAGGAATATCTCTGTAGGGCAACGGATGCCTGCATATATACAGTGACTACCTCTGCATGTGCCACTAATACCTCGATACGCACAAGTACCTCCTACCCATGTGGTTTCTACCTTGCCACATCCTCCCGAATCCACCATGAAGAGATGTTTACTTTGCGTTTTAAAATAGGTCAATCAGCCATTCTTAAAATAACATTATTAAATAATCACACTGGAGCTTTTTTCTTTAAAATCATCACCTTGCAAGATTATGTGCTTTCTCAGTCACTGATTTTTTCTAATGGAGTAAAATACATTGAAGTTCCTGAATATCCTAAGAGGATAAATTGAATCCTCAGATCATTTGTCACTTAAGAACAAGGATCTTTTGCTTTTCCTTATGTGAGAAAATTTTTCCCCTCTGAATTCCCATTCAAGCTTCCCTCCTCAGGAAGATGATTTGATTTTCGGAGGTTGTCTGGGATTGATGTCACTGTCCTGCTGCTACAAGACGGCAGAGTTGCATCTCTCTCAAGAGACTGCCTCTTTATGGAGTGTCTTGCCTCTTACAATCAATTATATGTTCTAAGAAGTCGGGAACCTTATTATATTTTTTAATACCTCAAGGCATATAACATGGTATATTAAAAATAGTGCTTTGATCAAAAATATTTTTTCTAGGGGCTGGAGCTGTGGTAGCTCAGCAGTTGGAGCACTTGCCTGGCATGTGCAAGGACCCAGGTTCAAACCCCAGCACCACATATACAACTAAATGTTGGAGAAACAAAGGTCAGATGGAAAAATAAAGTTGATTCTTTCTTTCTCTCACTCACTCTTTTAAAAAAGTGCCTAAATACATATGGCAAAGAAAACTGTAGATCATACTCAATATTGTAAAGTGATTTCAGGTTCCATGTATAATTACTATTATTCCTGAAATCCTAGTAGCCACTGGTTAACAAGTGAAACTTAGACAAGGAAGATAGAATTTGGAGACACAAAGAGAACTGGTGTTTTTGTTCTTTCCTTCCTAAGCCATTTACTTATTTTCAAGCCATAGGTATTTGCTGCATTCTACCTATGTATCAAGACTTGATTTGGTTCCAGAGTTAGAAAATTAAAGTTACACTTTGCACACTTCTTCATGTGCCAATTCCTGCAGGAAGCTCAGGGTCTGATAGAGATTTGACTCATTTGGTCAGGTCCTTAAAATTGCAAGTTCAGCAGACATTTAGCTTGTAAACTGTAATTATTTACCATCTAGTCCCAACCTAAGTTTCTCTGTGAGGCTTTTCCTGACTTTTGACACACCATGGCTAAAGATTTCTACTGCCATATTTCCAAGGTGCTGAACTATTACTTTATTTGTCTTCTTATATAGTAATTATGTGTTCCAAAGGTAGAGTTTCTTGCTGAACAACTGTTCATGTCCTTAAGAGCATAGATTCTTCACCGACACAAAAGATTAGATATGAAATAAAATAGTCATCTGTGCAAATATTCTAATATATGAATAAAAGTGATGTTCACTATAAGAGGTTGACATAAAATATTAGGAAAATTACAGAATTATCTGAAATTGATTTTAGAAAATATGAAGACAGTGTGCAAAGTGAACTGTAAAAAAAAACCATTAGTAGATCATATATTGATCTTTCAAACCAAGAGCCTTCTGAAAATGAGACTGAGAGCCATAAATAATTATGCTGGTACACAGTAGAACATATATGGGATATAGGAAGTACCCTATCAGTCTCCCTGTATTGGAGGGAATAGCAGCACTTTTATTAAGCAGAAGAAAGGCCATTTTCAGTCACAGCTTCTGAAATTTATTCTGTAAAAGTGTCTTATTAATGTTATTTCTCTTCTCATGAACTCCCACTCCAAAAATTCCATTCAGGTCTCTCTTACCTAAAACAGCATTTTGCTCTTGTGAACAGTCCACAAGTTTAACTTAAATATCACAAATTAGATATAAGCAAACCAGCCAACAAAAATGAGGATATATCTGCATCCAGATTTTGGAGCCAAGTAAATATGCTAATTTGAACGGGCACTCATGCATGGTGAATTATATTCTAATCCATACTACAATTTCTTTTTTCAGCTTTTTTGCTCAGTAGTCTGGCATAATGTATCTTGAACAGAAAGAACACCACTACTATTCCTTTTCATTTCCAAGAATTCAAAACACAAGTGCAGAAAGATAGCTTGATACCTACAGTTGCAGGAAGTAAATACCCAATGTAGGGGGACTGATACAGGTGCCCCTTGGGCAGAACCCATTGTTCACTCTGGGAGTCAACAAGAGTTGCATACGTTTCTGTGGCTTTGTTCAACTCTCAGTGAGTGACAGAAGCTGTCTCCTCCATATCCTGGTGATGCTGAGCTTATTCTTTCACCCATAAGTCACTGAGAAATATACACCTCTTCCTAACAGCTGTCCCAACCCAGTGTTGAACAAGAAATGATGCTACCATCATACTTTCAAATATGCTCAATCTGTTTTCTTTCCTATGTTTACTGTCTTTGTTAATGGCATCAAGAGAATGAAGCAAAGACTTTAAGATTCTCAACACTACCTTTCTTTTTGATTTCCAAAGTCTGGTTTTCCTTTCCTTATGTAGGTTGACATACTGTGCTGTCTCCATCTTGACCATAGAGTCTGTTATTTAACAGAGCATACAAAGTCTTTCCTAAGTAGACCCTCCATTTATTCATCTAGTTTATTTTTTGTAACATCACTTCAAATGAGTTTATGAATGCAATGTCATCAAAGCACCAGTCTGCTGCTCACCTCTATGAACTCAGGGGAGGCGTGTTTCCTAATCTTGTGAAATTTTTGGAAGTTGTCTTCTTCCAATTACCTTTCCATGTCCTATTCCAGATTGATTATTGGGTGACTTTTCCCCTTCTTTAAAAGCTGTGTTCATTACGAAATTTCACCTTTTGGCTAAATTCACTGTTAAATTTTGCTTTCCAAACCTAGGAGTGTCTTTTGACTGTGTGGGGTGTTCCCTGTGAACTGCTCCACTTTACTTGATCGGCCAGCCATTCTTCTATGCTGTAGACTCCGGACAGAAGTCTTGGTCTAGACATGCTCCTCTCTTCAGAGTTTTACATTTCTCCAAGATTTCCTTACAGGAGAACTATGTTTTCAATTTTTAGCCTCTGCATTATTTAACAAGTCAGAATTCCTCCTCCTATTTTTGTTAAAACATGTGTCTAGTTATGTTGTTTTTACTGAACAATAATAAATATCAAGTTGCACTGTCTCCACTCGTTGGTTATCCCTGTTTTCCGCCACTGAACTGAAATAATTGACATTGTCATATAATAAATTCTTATGTAACCTGGCATCTAAGATCTGGTTTCTCTATTCAGTTCCATTGATATATTTGTCTTTTCTATAGCCATACAATATAGATACAATTTCCAGTAGTTTTATGTTATGCAATGCTTCTTCTCATTCAATGTCCAGGTGTTTTCCTATTTCAAATTTGTCTAATTTTTCTCTCTCTCCCTTTCCACTCTTGAGATAAGGTTCTAGCAAAGTCTTTCCCCTAGAAAGAAGTTCCTTGTCATGGGGAAGGTTCTCCATGTATTTCACAGGGATGGCTATTCCTCTCCCTATCCCAGAGGTTCAATGAGATCTTCAGACTCTCAAAGAGCTCTGTATAGCAAGGCTCATGAACATTTGACACCCTATCCACAAAACTTCAGCCACCAGAGTGTCTCACTCTCACGCTAAACATGCCCCAGGAGTGCAGAATTACCATTACAGTTATCATTTAAAAGATCAGCAATTTCAACTCCAGTTAAGGTAGGTCTCAGCTGTGCCTCTGGAACTCATCTCCAGGTAGCAGAGTAGTAGTTTGTGCTATAAGCAGTTTTCTCCTGAGTTCAATAAAAGTCACTGATTTTTTAGATTTCCCTTATAAAAATCAAAGTAATGATTTCTAACTTCTTTATACATCAGAATGGAAGCATCAGAACTGTTTGTGAATGAAAATTCATGAACAAAAATTTATCTACTTCCTTTTAGAAAAAATTTAAATTATCTGAAGTATAGACTCCAAGTGTACCAGAATTGAACAATGCAATTAATGAGAGGAAGATGGTGAGGGCCTGGTTTCTCACTGTTGGAACTGTTATTTACAGAAAATCAAAATGAGGAGGTTGAAATAATATATGTGTGGGGCATGGGAGTAAGACAGCAAAATGAACTCACACAGTTTTAATATAGATACAGGTGGATGCATATAGCAGTATTTATATAAATGTGTATACGCACAGTTACCACATGTACATATTTTTTCTAGTTCTGTCAAATGGAGAGAATCACACCACTATACAAATGTGTACACTGAACTCCAAATTCTTGGCTTTTATTGTCATTTACCAGTGAAAGGAACCTGCAATTTTTGCACATAGAGCAGACCCTTGGACAGGGGAAAAATATTTAAAAAATGATATTGGAGCGTCTTGGAGTATCACCAAGTGAAGAAGTACAAAAGACAAGCAAAAGCACACACACACACACACACACACACACACACACACACACCTTGATGGGAATATACCAATTGTACACACGAATCTAGTAAAGGAGCCCTCAGGGCCAACACTCCTTAGGATTCTCGATCACCAGAACAAGGAGGGTCTAAAAGTGATCGCCAACAGATGCTCACAATGACATCATAATTAAATGTGTCTGGATTGGACTCCCAGAACCAAGGACATTAAATGAAAACTAAGAGATTCTGAATAAAACCTGGTCGTTACTTAATACTAGTGTATTGTTTCTGGTTCATTATTTGCAAACAAGTAAATCATGCTAGTATTTGACATTAATATTAGAGGAAACCGAATCTGAGGCATATAGAACTTCTCTGCACTATTTTCACAGGTTTTCTTTACACTCCAAATGGTTCTAAAACAGAAGAATAAATTTAACTAACTATACATGAAACTCAAATATATGAAAACAGGCATAAATATCTCCACAGAAAACAGTGATACTGAAGAAAATGTGAAGACTTGCCAAATGTATTGTCGTTATTTCCTTAGTTCAGATACCACAGGGGAAGTGGCTTCTCATTCACAAATGCTTCCTTGAAAAATCTCCATTTTCTCAAGAGAATTCTGCCTTTCTGCCATGCTCAGTTCCAAATTGAAGAATGATTTCCTGCATTAATATGATAACTCAGAAAAGCCATGTCCTGAGAACTTTCCAGGGAGTAAAAGTTCACCAGCCCTCAATATCTATCAGAAGCTTAGCAGAGTGAAGCTGTACTCTAATATTACTCCAATGAAATGAGACTCATCTATTCTGCTAGGCAATCTACAATGTTGACCTTAGTCATTTTTTCTGGTCATGATCTCTTGCTTAGTCTCTGGAATACCGTTGCCTAAAAAATTTTGTATTATTTTTTTGCAAACATTATATATATACACACACATATATATGCATATATATATATATATATACTTTTTTTTTTTTACTTTCTGAGCTATGAAAAATCTTTTTCAAACAGATCATTAAGATGAGATCCAGAGACCTTACACCCAACTCTCCCTGGCTGTGGATCACTTACAATGGCTACCTGGAGTCTTTGTATCTATTTGAATTATGTTGTTTTGAATCTCTCTTCTGCTTGACTTATTTTCAAGGATAATAGAAGAAACAGCAACCTTATTCTTATATCAGTTTCCTCTGTAATGTTGTTTCCTTGAGGAAATTGTACATTATATTACAGAGCGCCCTCATCCTCAGGGTTCCTGGGGGAACGATCTTTATGTTCTTAATGTCAGGAAGTGGTAGAATGAGGAATGGGCATGCACACCCGATTCCTTACCTTACTTTAGAAAGGAGTCAAAAGTTATTACCTTTAACTTAAATTTGATTCTGTTTGGAAATATGAGTTAAGGTGATATTTTGAGAAATCTAAAAGCAATTTTTAAAAAATGTAATAAAAACAGGATGGATTCTTTTGACTGGAGAAAATGAAAGTAAATATAATACATGTAGCAAAATAAAAAATAGATTGAAAGCAGCAAAACACACTTTAAACATAAGATGACTGAGATAAAACCTCTGTATCAATTACAACAGACACGGGTCAAGTTATTTTTAATAAGAAGCAAGGAATTTCCTGAGGGGCCGTGCTTCTTGCATGGTTGACGTGTCCTATTTATTTTCCGACTGGTGGCTAGGTGGGCACATTCGTTTGATCTGCTTGCTTAAGATTTGGGTCTTTTATCTATTTTCATTTCTATATTCTTGGATAAAGTTTTTTTTTCCTCCAAAAGAAGTATATGCAGGCTGGCGTGGTGGCTCTGCAGATGGAGCACTTGCCTGGCATGTGTGGGGACCCAGGTTCAAACCCAACACCACGTGCACAACTAAGTGTCAGAAAAACAACGGCCAGATGAAAAAATAGAAAAATGGATTTTCTCTTTCTCTCTTTTTCTCACTCTCCCTCTCTTAAAAAAAAAAAAAAAGAATTATATGCAACATGGAGTAAATACGCCAAAGAGAAAAGACACTGGCACTCCAAGAAAAGAAGAACATGTCATAAAAGTGATAATGTGCAAAGGATGAGTATTGGTCATGAGTCAGAGTGCACTGAATATAGACCAAGGAAAATTGTTCAGACTTAAACAAGAAATAGAACAATTTACTGTGAGTGCCTTTTGCATAACGCATTGAGAGATCAAATAAAATTCGCTGTGAGCATCTGAGTACTATAGTCAATGACACTGAAATAGTACAACAGGTAACATGTTCATTATAAGAAAAAGATAGCTTAATTGTGTCAAAAGAAAACAAACTTCCTGTACCTCCTGAGCCATGATTTGCAGAAACGTTATTTTTAATATCCATGTTTATTAATAAATAAAGGTAATAATATATATTTTACCAAAATATTATTTTATGCAGAATAGAATTCAGCAATAGGTAGGAAGATAAAGAGATTTTTTAAAATAATTAAAACATGTTTAGCTAATTAAAGGGTACACACAGCATCATTCATAATGTGGATTTTAAATGATATTGATGAAGGCTAAAATAACAATGGGAAATATCCCCACTGAAGTGATATTAAATTACCACTTAGTTTTATTAGCAGGGCAAAAATGAAACATGTAAAGAAAGCACAGATTCACAGTTCCCATTTGTCCCTTGCTCTGTGTGGCAATCCTGTGCGGAGGCTATGGGCCCATTACAGAGGCAGCTCTCAGGGCATGAGCAGCAGCAATCCATCACTGCCCATGCACATTCAAAAGCACAAGCCTGGGGCTGGAGCGGTGGCTCAGCGGTTACTGCACTTGCCTGGCAAGCAAAAGGACTCCAGTTCAAACCCCAGCACCACGTACACACCCAAGTGTCTGAGGAATGAAAGTCACACGAAAAACTAAAGAAAGATTGCTTCTCTCTCTCTCTCTCTCTCTTCCCTCTTTCTTTAAAAAAAATACACATGTGTTATTACTCTCATTATGCTCAGGTTTTGTATTTAATTATCACACTCACAAAACTAACTAAAGACCTTGTCCCACTTAAACAGAAATCCAGATTATGAAGTCACCCAAATGTTTGTACAGTACGTGAAAGCATTTAAGAACACAACAAAGTTCCTTTGACAATCTGCATTCTGCTTATGATGCACAAATTTGTGACATTAGGCTGGCTGCCATCAAACCAATACTGTGTGGATGGAAAAAGAGTGCCCAGGAGAAACCAATGCTAGATACATTTATGAGTGCTAAACCAAGAAACAGAGACAAATCGCAAGAGGAAAAATCAAGGCCACAGGTATTTCAGGAAATAAATGTAACCTTAATAAATGGGGCAAAACATTAAAATTCCTAAATTATTAATCTTTCAGATAAGGTCCTTTCTCTGTGTATCAACTCAAAAATGTAATTTTCTGAACACTTATTTCAAATAATAAATGCAACTGACATGTGGTTAGTGTTATTTTATTGACATAAATTTGAGTTTAATCAGTTTGATTAAGCTTCTTATATTGTCTAGAATTTAATTATTTGTTTATTTATACTGGGGAATGCAACCTAAGGATGCTTTACCACTGAACTACATCCTCAGTCCTTTCTAATTTTCATTTTCAGATGGGGCAGCATAATTGCTAAGGGTCACCTCAATTGCTAAGGCTACCCTTGAACTTGGAATCCTCCTTACTCAGCCTCCCTAATCATTTGGATTACAAGCATGTGCCAATGTTCCTGGTTTGTCCAGGACTCTTAGTGACCACTGTTATATTCAGTTGAAGTAAAAACATGCTGATATCAATGTGCCCCTATATTCTAGAAAAGGGTAATATAATAGAACAGGCTAAATCATGTGGCTTGCTCTTTCAGGTTTTAATGATTAATTATGGTTCACATCATAATTAACTTTGACCTAGTAATGACTGGGATCAACTGTTTAAATTGAAATGGCCAACTATTTGGCTACATGCATATAATTATGACATTCCATTGATAAGATTGAAAATTACCTTTGTCTTTATTGTGGTCTCCAAGATTATGTACTTTATGAGCTAGAGAAGTTCTATACAGCAGACACAGAAAAGAATGTTTTAGAAGTTTTCATTATAGCTTTGAAGACACTTTAAAGAGCCTATACTACATTGCATTTCCAAAACATTTCAAGATTTTCAGTTTTCCACATTGTCTAGAAGCATTCTAAATGATGTTTCGGAGAAAGCAAAAATAAAAATGAACTCTTTAAAAGAGAAGAGCCTTAATACGTTTTTTGTTTAGTATTAAATAAACATGATTTGCTTATAAGAAAATCCATTGGGTTATTATAAAACTACATTAGGGACACAGCATACTTCAATGTAGTTCTATTTAGAAACTAAAAATAAACAACCGTTGCATCTTCTGAAACCATCGAAGTGGAATTCTACTACTGAAGTCATGTAAATACCTAGGAAAAAGTCATTAGGGTACAAAGTAAACTAAAACAGAGCCAAAAAAAAAATAAGAAGAAAAGTCTCAAGGAAAAAATGTAAATTAAATATAAATGTTTAAATTGAATGATTACAAATCCATGTTTTAAATGCCCATTATTGATTTTGAAAATAAACAGCTCTAATCAATATTCACTCATGAAAATGAAATCATATGTATACGATATTTTTAGAATAATATATTCAATATTGCAATGATTGCTACGTCCTTTACTACACTCATTTCAATATTATTAATTTGATACTATATCATTTATAGTTAATATGCTACAAAAGTTATTAATAATCTGCCTAGATTTTACGTCAGTTCATTATTGTGTTTTGTCTTTTAGTTTATGTGTTTCTGAATCAAACATTGCATAATTATAAATCTGGCTATATTCAGGAAATCAATGTCCTACACATGAGCTATTTTCACATAGATAGCAAGTTTTAGTTGAAAGAAACTGGCAGGATTCAGAACTTTTATATCTGAAAACTCAGAACCACCATGAAAAAGACCAACACAATTTGATTTGTTATGTTAATGAAGAGTAGTAAATTAGGTTAATGAGAGGAAACTAAATTTGAAGGGCTGTACAAGTTTCAAATATGAGAAGTATTTTGTAATGTTGGAAACTCATAGCATAATCTTTGGGAATTGACATTCTAGAAACCAACATGATCGAACTTCCAATGTCCATTATGTGTTGAACTCTTAGATCACAAAAGGAGTGAATTGTGAATATCACAGTAGGAATCTTGCCTAGATGCTGTTAGAGAGAAAAATCCCTACTGAGTCTCCATTAACATAAAAATTAGGCTCAGAGGTTTCAGCACTTGCCTCACATGCGCAGGGACACAGGTTCAAACCACAGCACCAGGTACACAGGAAGTGTGGGAGCAAGGAAAGCCACGAGAAAAACACAATGTTCAGATCAGTTCCTGTCTATTCTTACACCTTTATTTTTCCTTCTGAGCCACTCAAAATAGGGTGAAGATATACTTCCATACCTCTAATTTCTTAATAATTACAATAGCTGTATTGTACCCAACAAAATCAACATCGATTCCCTATGTAATCTAACAGATGTAGTATAATTCTAATGATGCCCTGAGTGTTTTCATAGTTTTCTTCCTTCTTTAATTTTTATTCAGGTCTTAAGCATTTTGTATACTTTTTCGAGTTGTGCACCTGTGTTTGTCCGCTTTAAATCACTAGGGCTGTCACAGTTCACAGGAACTCCTTGGAGGATGAAAGGTCTATTTTGGCTTTCCTTTTCAGAGGTCGAAACCATAGCTAGCTGGCTGCATTTCTCGGGGCCAGGTTGAAGCAGAACATCATGGTGCAGGACAGCTGCTCCTCTAAGGGTAGCAGGGAGGCAAAGAAAGAGGGAGAAAGCAGACAGGGACAGACGTGTTCCAAGGCTGCACCCCCAGTGAGCAGCCTCCTCCAGCCAATCTCCACCTGCCTAGAGTTCCCACCCAGGGATGCGTGCAGATAATTACTCCATCAACTGCGTTGATCCGCAGCTCCCTCTCTCATCATTTAGTATCTGAGGCTTTATGCACTGGGGAATGTGTTCAGCACGTGGGCTTTTGAGGGGGGGTGGGGTCACTTCATATCCAAACCATACACCACACATTGTCTTCAGTTTGTTGTTTGTAAAGATCTCAATAGTTTCCTACAGTTTTGGTCTCCAAGGTGGTGAATTTTTGAAAATTTCAGAATTACACTAGCATTCCATTTGTCTGTTCATTTGTTTGTTTGCTACCAGGGATTGATCCAAGGTCATGCAATCACTAAGCCACATCCCCAGCCTTTTTTTTTTTTTTAATTTGAGACAAGTTCTAATTTAATTAGGGCTTCCTGAGCCACTGGGTTTATAGACATGTACCACCATGCCTGGATGTTTTGTTGTTGTTGTTGTTGTTTTGTTTTTTCTTTTTTTTTTAAATCATAAAAAACATTTCATGAAATGACTTAGACTCCTTTCGAGGTAGGGAGCTCTGTTCTTAAAAATTTACATTTTCTGGGGCTGGAGTGGTGGCTCAGCGGTTATGCCGCTTGCCTTGCATGTGCAAGTAAGCGGGTTCAGACTCCAGCACCATGTACACAATGAATTGTCCGAGCAACGACAGTCAATGAAAAACTAAATAAAATTGTTTCTGTCTTTCTCTCTCTCTCTCATTGCCCCCTCTCTTTAAAAAAAAAAAATTACATTTTCTAAGACTTCCGCAAAGAATCATGCATCCCCACTCCACTTCCTCTACTTGGTTTCTCCCACCAGATATGGATATTCATGGATTGTCAGATGTAACTTTAATGAGCTCTCAATAAGTTTCATTACCATGGATCCATGGCCAATTACCCACAAACAATCACTAAATATCATACTTCCATAGTCTCCTGTCCCCATTGCTATTTACAGTAACTATGCTCACTTTGTCTTGCACAGTTAAAATCACCATTTTTATTGCTGAAAAAAATTATTGCCATAATTATAATCTCAGTCTGTTTTCCATTGCTATAACAAAATGCTATAGTCTGGGTAATTTATAAAGAAAAGAATCTTGCTGAATTCATGGTTCTGGACACAGGGAAGTGCAAAGGCACAGCCTTAGCATCTGTGAGGGCCTTAGGTCACATCAAAGCATTGAGGAAGGTGAAAGACCAAGCAAAGGCCTGAAAAGAAAGGTCAGGATGGGCACTTGTCTTATACAATCTACTTTCACTGATGAGTAACCTACCCTCAAGTCAACAGCACCAATCTACCCAGAATGTCCAGCCTTCAGGACACAAGCATCTCCCATTAAGCTCCACCCTGTGGGGGATATATTTCTAGCACACATTTTTGGGGGATCCATGTCACTCTGATAGGTTCATCCTTATCACAGGAACTTCCAAAGCTTCATCCAATCACAATGGCAGGCTCTGAACCCAAGCTGTTGTGATTTCTAACATGTCTCAATGTGTCTCTTTAGACATGCTTTACTCTACAGAAAAGTAGAATGAAGTGTTATTTGTCATCATGACATCCACTATACAATTATGGAAAGGGTAAAATAATCAGGGTTTATATCCAGGCCTGACTTCACATGAGAAGAAAACACCATGCCATAAACCCACCCATGTGCTCCCAGGAGGACTATCATATATGATGTTCTCTATTTGGGGAATGCTTACATTTTACAGATATTTTCGTGCCTTCTTTTTAATTTCAACATCTTGAATAAAAGCTATATAGATTTTTAATGTTCTTCTCACTCAAATTTCTACTTTAATTTCTATTAGAGAAAATTGTCATGATAGTTGTTAAAATTGGAGAAGGAATAGTCTGCGTGGACCTCTAAGCCAATTTCCTAGGCTTGTTAAAGATGCAAGTATAGATGGAAACCATTAATCTTCCATGACCATGGGATATATTGTGCCAATAAAAACAGAGTCCTGACCTCAGTGTGATATTGGATCAGCTTACAAACAGGAAAATAAAAATTAGAAACAGTAAATTATTAAGACCTAGAAGAATCACAGAAAACCCATCTATCATCATTAAGGAAATGTCCAAACAAACTAAGTATTTTTAGAGCATTTGTATTTTAATGCTTAGGAGCAATTGAGGGCTCTTTCCTTCAATATTTGACTTAAAATCTTCCTTCCTAAGGTTTACATCAATTAAATTAATTAAACGTCAAAGCAAACAGATACTTAAATGCTAATGCAAGTATAACTTCCATGATTTCCGCAAATAGCCCATCTAAGAAAAGTTTATCATTTGTGACTTCATTTCAATAACTTGCTGTACTATGTGCAAAAAGACTATTAAAACTTTCTTAAATTAACTGAACTCCAAAATCAATGTAATACAACATTTAAATCCTCATTTACAAACACGATTTTAATTGATTGATACATAACCTAAGCATTACTGTCCGGTGGCCATCTTCGTTATGAGCACCTCAGCATTTAATAAATGAGATTTGATCACACTATCCCAGGATGCACAACTAAATGTAAGTGCAAGAGTCTCTGTTGTGAACATTTTATGTGTTTCAAACCTAAGCTGCTGGGATTAAATGACTTATCTAAATTCACACAGACACAAGTGGAAACATAGTCTAGACAAGTGCGTTTCCCCTCCTTCATCAAGTTAGAGTCTTCAAATTAATCAGATATAAAAAATGAAAACCATTTTATGTCATTCTATATGAAATTCTGATTTTTATGAGAAATACATTTTATTCTACAGCCATAACTGGACTTCTTATTATAACAAAAAAATGCTCATATATTTAGAATAAAAGACACTGGAAGTGAACCTAATAGGAATCATTAAAAAAAAAAAAAACAGGAGTTGCTGAATTGGTATTCGATATCTTAAGGTAGCTCTAGGTCAGTACAGCATCATTGCAGCATTGATGAGTGTGGGAAAGCCTGAGAAGTTCGCCAGCTGACATTCACTGATGGATGGGGGAGGACACATGAACGCTCACAGGCCAATGCACTGTTTGGAGCCCATCTGTTTTACAGGAAATGACAGTCTTCTCTGCTACTTAAAGAAAATGATTGTATCGGACCCAAGACAGACTTTTAATAATGGAACCAGTTGTTTGTATCTACTTTCCATCGATTTTTTTTCCTGAGAAAATATAATTACGCTAGCTGAGAAATTCTTTGCCAACCCATGTCATTAGTTTCGCACAGCCTCTGCCACTTTGGTGTGACAGATTTCACCCTCTGATTACAGCATGAAGGAAATCACTCACCTCAGTCCAGCCTGCTGGCCTCTGCCTCTCCCAGTTCCCCCCAGCTCCTGCTCCTTATCTGAGCATCTCCGAAGGCCACAGGCTATGCTGCCTCCCACCAGCTTCCCCGGAATAGGAAGCTGCAAATCAGGCCAGGGCGGGAGGAGCTGGTGGAGCCCCCCAGCAAGCTTGGGTCAGATGCAGACAGACCTCAGGAAGTGCCCCTGGACTCCGAACTTCATGAAAGGCTCGTGTCTTGGGAAAGGCATGTATAATTAGGCCATATTCCTGCTTGCGTGTATGAAGGGGGCCCAGATTAGTCTCCTTGTGTTTGATGAGAAGTCAAGTGATTGCTTCCTCCTCTTTAAGCTGCTTCCTTGTGCCTTTCCACTGATGTTCCATCCATCACCTGCTCCCCAACTCAGCTGCTCTTTAGAGATTCTGTGATTAAAAACAACGAAGTCAAAAACACTTCTCATGCATCGCTCTGCAGCTATTTGCAGTTTGATTGAATTCAAACAAACCTTCCTGTTGCTTGTGCTGTAACTTAGGGGAACTCATAAAATATGACCAGGCATCTCTTGGGAAGGACCAGCAAACCATTTTGAATCATGTGTAGCATTACTACAGCAAGCAGTGATCTAAGGTACTTCATACCTGTTGGTACAAAAGATGTGTGACTTGCCAAGCAATCCAAAATTCCCAGTTATCTGCCCTAAAATTCTAAATATCTAGGACAAATGTAATGAATTATAGAGGATCATATTAAGAAAATTGAATCAATTATTTATTGAATATATTTGTGGTAGATGCAACTGAAATGCTTATGGACTTTCTAATTACGGTTGAAAAACACACAA